>CAXIVR010000001.1:321083290-321278290 GCA_964035755.1 Teleogryllus oceanicus | reverse complement strand
CTGGATTGGCCGTAAGGGGCCTAATGATAGCGCTTGTTTCCCATGTCCTCCACGGTCACCCGACCTAACACCGTGTGATTTCTATCTTTGGGGATTTATTAAGGATCGAGTGTATGTGCCTCGAATGCCAGCCAACCTTCCCGAATTAAGGAACAGGATTGAAACAGCTGTTGCGGCAATTACTAATGAGACACTAACCAAAGTTTGGGAAGAACTCGCATATCGTCTTGACGTGTGCCGAGTAACGAAGGGTGCTCACATTGAACACTTGTAGGCTATTATCTAAAACTGTTTGAGTTCCTCTTTGATATATCACCCGCGGCTGCAAGCGGTGTAATAAATATTATAACACTTTAAAACCCCGCTATTCATTTTGAAATACCCTGTATTAACGTAACCTTTTCCTGGCGCCCAAGTTTAAAACATAAATTCGGAACGTTACATCGAAACGCTCAAGAATTTTATAAGCAGTTTGTGTGTGGGCATTGTGTATATATATACATATATAATATATATGTATATAATATATAATATATATATATATATATTATAACACGCCCACCTACTACCTTCAACCGGTGGCGATGAAGCGTGAAACTATGAATGCTCGTGAAGCGAGCTTTGAATTCTCAGAGCAGGATCTTTCGGGTATGAAGGTCTCAGACCCTTGACACAATGAATTATGTAAAATTCTGTTAAAATGAGCATATATTCAGTAAACTCAAATTACACAATGTAAATATTACAAACTAAAGTATGCACTTTGCGTAGATGGTCACTGCAAAGAGAACAGAAACAAAGAACAGAAGAACACAATAAAAAAGAATGCATAGGGCTTCACCTTGACTGCCTCAGATAGCAATAAGCACTATTCTAATCACTTTTGCTTCTACCTCTTTCTCAATTATTTCGTGTACCTCATTTCACTTTTGTTAATCTTAAGTTTTCTCCGTGCACGGCCCTTTAAATGATTCTCTATAATTATTCTATTATAGACTGTTCACGGAGGTCAGCCTTGAGCTGCGCGTGTATTACAATGCTGTAAACTCTAACATAAAATAAACGTGACACACACGTTACATAAGTGGACCAACTACAAAATTAGCAACTGATTATCCCTGACATCATACAATGAGTATGGCTTTCGCCAAGGTGCTACGCCATGAAAATTATAATTTATACGAAAAATTTATTACTGGGTACCATTCAAACGATTTACTGAGTTGCGTACAGCGAATGAAATCTAAGCTTTCTCAACTCATAGGTTCAAATATCTCCCAGTAATTATTTGGAACTTTCACCTATTTAGGACGCTTCGCCTGGTATTGAAAGCTGCACGGTTTAAGAATTGCCGCATAGAAGTTGCCAGTTCTTCCTCGACATTTCCTTCCTTTTCGCTGTCAGTTAACCTTGGGGTGTTCGGTCGCTCGCAGTCCTCCTTGCGTCATACGGCTGGTTCGATGTCCAGTTTACACCCGCACTCGTCTCAGGATGCCGCCACGTCAATTCAGACCTTTCTCTCGACCTCAGGCCGTACCATCCGGACCGATCCTTCTCACTTACGCTTGAGTCTTCACTGGAGTCGTCGTACTTGCGCGCGTACCCGTTATTCGCGCTGGCTTTACAGATAACTAACGTTATTGGATTGAATAACCTACAGCACTCGGCCGACATACCACACTTTTGGCGTGCGTGGTGTGGCGTACAAAATTAAATACTGGATTTCGTTCGAGTCACCTGCGCGAATTTGCTTCGATGTAAGAACTATTTCGAGTTCATCTCATTGTAGTACTAATAATATAATGCTAATAATGTAATTACTAATAATGTACATGCACTTCGCTGAATTCTATCACTTAGCCACGCATTTTACCAAATCAGCTTTGTAAGCAAATGAAGTGCTCTCCTGCACTAACAATGACTATCGCTGAAATTTAGTTGAGTCGCCGTCGCTGTCGAAGTTGTAAGAAAGCTCTTCCAGAAATTACATGTGGTATTTATGCGTCTCCGCCTGGAGAGATTTCGGAGGGTGAATTTTCTCTCCATCGCGCCCTCTGAAATATTATCCGCTAACTGGACATCGCGGTGCGAAAGCTGCGGTAGATGTCGCTTTCTCGGACCATCGCTCCGCCGCGTACCCTATTCCTCGGTATTTCTAGTCTTTTCTTATGGCTTATGGTATCGTTACGGGTTCGTATAATCCCGTGACGTCACTATATATATATGTATACCATATATATGTATATATATATAAATAACATCCCGTACTGTCCGGGCTGTATTTCATGGTGACGCCGACTGCTTCCTGGTTCTGACCACTGCTTCCTGGTCCACTCACTCGTTCAGCATTGCCTGGCTGCTGTCTGTAATTGGGACTGGATCATGAGTGATTGTGGCTTTTGCATGCATTATGTCATTGAAAATCATTTCTTCATAACAGTTAACATTAATTGACAGTTTTGAACGTGAGGTGAAGCCTATGGTTACAACGAATTTCCTTAATCTAACTTATAACTAACTTATCTTAATACAGTCTACTGTGGGTCGCCAGGCAGGCCGGCGTGGGCTCGACGTGGCGCGTGAGGTAGGCCATTGTGTGAGGCGCCCGACGAGGCCCGGTGGTGGCGCTTCGGGCGCTAGCGGTGGCTCTGCCGCTCGCCGGCAGCGCAGTCCAAGAAGGCAGGTGGGGCCGCTCTGGCGGTCATCGCCTGCGTTCGGCACTGCGGCCTGGCAGGCAGCACAGGCGGCGACCGGCGAGGTAGCGGCGACGGCATTCTAGCCACTCGATAAGGCGTCTCGCGGCACCGTTTTCGGAGGCGTGCGACAGCGCGTTCTCGCACGATTAGCTTTATGCGCCCGTTAACTTAATCGAAAAAGAACAAACTCCGATCTCACGCACCCGTTTACACTGAAAAGAAACGTTCGTGCTTCGTCCGTTGCCAAAGCCAGAAACGCGTCTCTACTCGTCCGCTGCCAAAGTTAGAAGCCCGTCCGAACTTGTCCGTTACCAAAGTTAGAAGCCCGTCCGTACTTGTCCGTTGCCAAAGTTAGAAGCCCGTCCGTACTCGTCCGTTGCCGATTAAGCTCGTCTAACACTCCGTCCGTTGCCAAAATTTGAAGAGCGCTCCTGGGATGTTCACTCGCCTCCTCAGGTTGCGAGTCATTAACCTCCCCGCTCGGTTTTCGACGATTGCCCCCTCTGAAATCAAGCGGTTCGTTGTGCTGGATCGCGGTGTCACCTACGACCGTTGCAAGTTCACGTCTTCGTGCGAATTTGGAGTGCTCGGAATACCGGGGTTGGGTGGGTAGCAACGCCCGTCAACGTGGCGTACGTACGAGTAAATTCCTTTGAGTCGCATCCCGTCTGCGTCCCTCTGACACAATGAAGCGACCAGCTAGCTGCGGTCCCTACTCGCCCCAAGCGCGGGAGGTATAACACTTGTGCATTTTTCCTGGCCCTCAAATCTCGGAGGCTCACAATGTTAAACAAAATAAAATGTATTAAGTGCGTCGACACCTGACGTGTGCGACCGTCCCATTACACACACATATTTGTTTAGGGAAATAAAGGCCAAAATATTGCAAAAGACGTGGGATTCTATGGTGCAGATACGCAGAGGATACACCATAGCAACGAGGTTCGTTCTGAGACGTGAGTTTCTGTGGTGCAGATACGCAGAGGGTACACCATAGCAACGCGGAAAAAACAAGAGGCGAAAAATACAGCAAGCTTTGAAGGGTGAATCAGATTGGGAACTACGGCATTCCGACTCGTGTCGTGGTGGTGAGCGGATCGCATGTGCGGTTTTTTCCTGAGGTTAATTATAAATAGGGACTCGTAATATTTCGTGAGAGTGAACATTAAACTTGAACTTAGAATTCCACATTAGGTGTACAGTTGTAACTTATAAAATTTACGTGTTGTACCATTGCAAATTCGGACTTGTGATATCTTCATGAGTGAACTGGAAAGTGAAC
This sequence comes from Teleogryllus oceanicus, assembly GCA_964035755.1. NCBI lineage: Eukaryota > Metazoa > Arthropoda > Insecta > Orthoptera > Gryllidae > Teleogryllus > Teleogryllus oceanicus. Next base: position 321,274,312 of record CAXIVR010000001.1, on the reverse strand, counting down.
TTAGAATATTTTCGCGGTGAAGTTACGAGACTCGACTTAAAAATTTTACCAGTGATTTGTGAATTGCCAAGTTAGGTGATAAAAAATAATATTAGAAGGATATTATTCCGACTTGAAAAAAACAACAATAAATTTGAAAGAGGTGCCCACCTGAGGCGCACGATAAAGAGTATTGGCCGTGTTTGTGAAGTGGTTGGAGGAACGTCGAACGGTTACGAACTGGTCGCTGATCGTCGTGCACTTCGACAAGAAGAAAGATTGGATTATTCCACGTGGCAACATCGAGCAACGTGCGCGCGAAGAGGCAAGGAAGAATAAAAGGTTCTATAACGATGTCTGATAACTTTGACATTCAGAATAAATTATAATTCATAGATTGAAAGAAAGCTGATTCTCATTTGACATTACAAGCAATTCTAAAGTAGACATTTTAGAATTATTTTCAGATTACTCGCCACTCCGAATGGATGGCAGATTGAAGTTCAGGTAAGTAGCAGCAATTATTTCATTACGGGCGAATGTATATATATATATATATATATATATATATATATATATATATATATATATATTCGGGTTCGTATGAAACCGAATACGAATATACGTTCGTATATTACCGAAATATTCTGTAATAAAACACGGGGACGTGATTTATTACAGAATATTTGTCGTAAATGGTCGAAATGACTAGGGCAAATAATAAGCAATATGGCGCCTTAGTAACGACGTCAAACATTGGTTGTGTCCAGGATAAACAAACATTCATCTGACCGTGGAGTGAAGGCGGCGTGAGTAGGAAAAAATATAAGAGATTTGTGGATTGGTAGAAAGAAACGTCGACTGATTATTAAAACGGAAGTTTTGGGCATTTGTCGAAATAAAGAAAATGAGGCGTTGTAGGTTTTAAAGGGGAGGATAAATTCATTCCGGTCGCATGTCGTGACGGTGAGAGCCGTTCGCTGTAGAGATTAATTTGTGCCTGTTAGGACTTATAAAAAAATTCCAGAGGTCCTGGCCCATGTTGGGACTTTGAAATATTTTCGTGTGGTGAGCAAGAATCGGACTTGAGGAACATATTCGAACTCTGAATATTGCAGGCAGAATCAAGTGAACTTGTGATGCTAAGATTTGAGAACGTGTCGACTTTGAATATTCGCTGTGCATCAAAATAAGACACAGGTTTTTCGCATTAATTCTAATCATTCTTGAACTTGGTTCACAAACGATACCGGACTTTATATTTCTTTTTCTATGAACGGACGATAGAGAACTGAGATTTGTTTTATGTGTAATCATAAAAGCTACTGGATATTTATAGGGTGAGAACGAACATCAGACATAATATAGTGGGCTGGGAACAAATATTTGAGTGGTGCGAGCGGTGAATCGGCGGTGTTCGTTTTTAAAGAAGAAAAGGATTCGTGGTATTGGACTTCAAGTTCCAGGCTTCAAAAGGAAGGAAGGAGTTTCTTCGAGGTAGCACCAATCAAGAGCACCCGAAGACCAGAATCGTCATATAAGGTTCGAACCAGGTCACGACTAAGAAAGTTTCTCAATGTAATTTTTTTTACATTTTAATTTGCTGCATTGATAGTGTAATGATTTGCAAGACCCAGAACGTGAAAAATATAAAAAGAATGGAACTTTATTCGTCAAAGAGAAATTAAGTATGCAAAGAAAACAATAGACAGCAACGCCGCGTGCTTATAATTCTCAGAAGGTAGCAGAAAACGTAAAGGGGGGAAATGGGCAACGTAAACATTGGGTAGAACTTGATTTTAGAAACAGTTTAAAGCAAAAATCAAGTAATTCAACCATGAGTTCAGAAATATCAGAAAGTGTACGAATTGTGTAACACGTAGGAACGAAGAACATGGCACCCATTGTTTCTGAAAAACTCAATTTTTGATGAATATTTCAAGAACGCTTGGACGGATTAACGTGAGCTTTCTGGAATTATAAAACAGAAAATTTGGATTAAGACAAATTAGACGCTTTTGGGGAATTTGTGGGACTTGGAGTATTTCAATATTTACATTTATAACGTGGGGGACTAAGAAAAGAAAGACGTTCGAAAACGATGGAAGTATGAATTTCTAACATATTTGTACCATGATGGGCAGGTGTTTTTGAGAAAAAGAAAGTTGTCGGATTGTAGACCAACAATGTGAAAAAGGTAGTAAGCAAGAGAACGAGTTGAGTTTTGGTCGCGAGTACACGCGTTATAAATTCTTGCTGAGATTTTTTAGATTTTCTCAAAAATATTTAGTGGAAGTGTTTTTTCGAGAGTTTTATCGAGTAAAAGAAGTCATTGGAACATTGTGGAGATAAAATTTAAATTATGTTTTTGTTAAATTCACGGGCAAAATTGTGAAACATTATTTCACGTAAGACATAGGAAAACATTAACGGGAATGTGATTAGTCGCGAGAAACAATAACCGGAACTGTAAGTAACGGATTTGAAAGTGAATTAGTGGCGTCCAGGAACTGGTGGCAGCCGAACTGAAGTTTCGTCCACGGGCGGTGCGCGAGATACCGGGCAACGGCGGGCGCTGACAGTGTGCAACGCCGCAGCGAAGGGAAGTTGCATGAGTTGCATATATACTTTTTTATGCTCGAAACAAAAATACGCCAAGATTCTGTCGAAGATCAAGTTTTGGCAATTTTATTTAAATTAATTTGGCATTTAAATTAATTAAAACTACAACCATTAGATGAGGTCACGACAGAATGCGCATTCCTGTGTGAATGAAAAGTTTGTTGATGTTTTGAGTGGGAATGGGATGTATTTATGTTTTTGTGTTATTTGTTTTCTTTTTGCTAGCCAAGGGTTCATTTGTCAATGTGTTAAAATCTGCTTGCAATAAACAAATGAGCATTTAGTATGGCTCATGATTGCCTCGAATATGTGTGTTGTTAGTAATTCTCTGAGATTGACCCAGGCACGAACGTGAGAGTATCCGTCTCAAGTCCGTATGGAATGAACGCGATTCACGCTTGGAATTAAGATTGAATAGTATAGTGAGCTAAGCCGAGGTACGGGCGACTGACAAGAGCAAAGGGCAAAGGCAGATGGGATGAATATAAGAGAAATCGGTTGCATTGTGCGCCCAGAGGTATTAAGAGAAAGGGTATTAGGTGTGTGGCGACGTTACATTGTGCGCCCAACGTGAGGGCATGAATGGGTGGGCGAGGTTGCATAGAGGGTATTAGAGGGACGCGACGTTACATTACAATAGGAAATAAACATTCAGTTTCTCTTGAAAAAAGATAAAATGATTTTCATTGGCCAATTCAAGCTGTAACGTGCGCGCCACCGGCTACTTAGCTTTGAGCGGCAGGGCGCAGTCACAATTAATTGAATGGATCCTCGAGCTACGTTTCGACTTCTCTAGGAGTGGGCAGGATACGTGGCTGGTGATGTTTGTGAGATGATGCAACTCTAACTCTTTAGAAGACAAAATCTTTAATAAGATTGAAATATACAGAAATGAAAGAAGTTACGTGAGAAACCAACAACCAGATAGCTTACGCTACGTGGCTGCAAGTGCCTACTGTGAAAACAGTCAGGGAGCTTGTATCGACTCCCGGCAGGGCGTGACATGCTTGGTCAGACGCACGTGCTGGCAGCTCATAAGTGAAATACAATGAATTTGTTTAGTGAGGTGACTGAATAGGCACGCTGTCTAAGAAGCTTCCGGGCGGGCTTCCGTCTGGCCCACGTGCGGAGAGCGCGCGCGGGGCATCTTTGATAAGTGGCCCACACCATCTGGTCGGCGCCTTTGCTCGGTGCTCTTCGTGACCTCGGCGCTTTTGCTACATGTGCGTCTGCCAATAAATACTTGCCCGTTTAAAATTATGACTAATGTATGAATGCTCAATGGCAAAATAATATAGAATAACATTTTATGTATGTTAGCCATTGCAAAATTTGAGAGAACAATATACAATACTTATTTACTTATATCTATTACAATTACAATGTATTATAATATATATTACACTATTACAAATATATATTACACCCCTCAGCCTATTTAAAAAATTTGAAAATGGGGTGACAAGAAAACACACTTTTCAAATTTTTACAGAATCTAACGAATGGGTTGAGATAGACGTTTACTGCGCCTAGCCATGGGATGGATAGGACGTTGTAGATCAATTGAAAGTCTATCTTGTGGCTGATCTGAAACAACATGTAAGTCGTTAGGAAGGGAACGGGCTGAGGGCGATGGTGTTACGTCTACAGGTTGGTATGTGTTTACAATCAAACACCTTGCTCGGGTCTGTTCCCAGCATTCCTTGGGTGACCATCTGTCCCAGAGCCAGAAACCACAGTTCCTGCAACACTTACAGCAACAACAGCTACAACATATACTTAGAAATATGAAAATGATAAGACATAATGTTCCTATCCAGTTCAGACCATGGTGAAAGAAAGGGTTAAAGGACAACCTGTCCGTTTGTGTTTGAATCAGGTTTTCTACTTCAGACACTTTATAACTTGCTGCTCGTAAGTCATTAACAGATGATAAGATATTCTGTAAAGGGACTTTTAAATTTAAATCAGGTAACTGAGTTTTCAGTTCCTCATTGAAACAACAGTCATATTGAGCTGACATAATACGAAGAACATCTTTATCAGTGCGATTTACTTCAATTTGACTACTAGCAAACAATGTGGCTGTAGCAGAATAACCTTTACATCCAGTTGGAAGGTGTAAATGACCTTGGTCTGTTAATTCAATATTGGTTTTAGGCCGGTTTGGACATAAAATAGCAAATCTTTACACCTTTGGTGCAACGTAAAGCCAGTCATTACTAAGATATAATGAAATCCATAAAGTTTTTGAAAGTTTAACAATTCTTTTTCACACACGTCGAGAATCTGATCTGTGGATATAATACAATAATGTGAATTCACAATCTGTTCCCAGCTCATACAATAAGACTGGCATTCTTTTCTTTGCAAACAAAACTTATCTCATTAGGTTGAAAACATGAATTTAATTCAAGCGATGTCATTTTACCATATTCAGCCTTGGGGCAGGCAAACCACAACCCCTTGACAGCCGCATTGTTTTGGAGGTCGGCGAGATCACCAGATGCCCACTGACACAGCACAGATGCGAGCGGCTCCAGTGAGAACTGACTCTCAAGCGGTCGCAAATATCGCGTGCGACAACAATTGCACCGGAAGAAGCTCTGGAACAGGAAATTGTCCAATTTGTACGGCACCTTCAAAGTCCGGCCGGCCAACTGATAGCTCTAGAGTTCCTTAGTCACTGGGAACACCCGCTTATCGGACCCTTACCGACCGCGTCACAAGAGACAGACTTATACAGGTTAGTGGGTAAGATTTCCCATGGCATTTGGTGTACGTGTACTCTTCCTCGTTGAGTGACGTACCCTGTACGTGCCTTTCACTTAAACGTCGGAGTGTCGTGGTAGGTTCGGAAAGAGCCTTTCTATTTTCGTACGGTATGACTTGTACGAACGTTTTGAGGCTATTCCTCTCACACGTGGTTTTCCGATTTTGCACGGAAAGTCTCTTAGTTCTTCTATAACGGTTTGTGATCGACTGATTTTTTCCTGTTTCCGGGTGCGTCATCTACTTTGGTTATTAGTCCCGTAAGTGTAATACATTTTTTCTCTGGAGATAGCGGTGATCTTCCCCCGCTGGACAGCGAAATCCGACGCCGACCTACCGTCGGCTAGTGGGGTCTCCCCCTAACAGGACACGCTGGTGGGAACCAGCGGGGCACCTCCCCGACGAGGCAAGCTCTGAGTTCCCAACCAGTCTCCCGGAATATGTGATGTGTAGTGCATGTTAGTGTAAGTGTGTGTGTAAGTAGAGAGAATAGAACAAGGAAGCGGAAGGAAAGATCGCGCGTGGTCCGTGACACGTTTTGTAGGGTACTGCTATGGCATTCGCCTGGTCTCGCCGTTGATCAGAGAAACCACGGAAAACTACCGATCAGAGCAGCCGGCCCCTAGAATTCTCCTCAAGACAGCAACTGAATTCGACCTAGCTGTAAAGCTAGTGTCGAAAATCCTGCCGCCGTCAGGACTTGAACCTAGGATTTCCCGGTCAGAGGCGCTGCAGTAACATCAATTGATGCACACTGTTTCCGCTGCCGGTTATAACCGTTGTTGCTTGAGCTTTCTTTATACAGCCTTATCGCTATTTGGCATATATTCAAATGATAACCTGTGAAGACATTTGTATTATTTTGTTATTTTTTATTAATTACATGTGTTTCCCTAATTTCTTTTTGTGCTTGTACCAATTTAAAAAAAAGTCGAATCAAATTGTTATTAAAATATACAGTAATTGAGGAGACAGTTTGTGACTTACTGACAACTTCAGTGATTCAGAGTGTTCGAGCGACTCCGATGCTTTGATAGAAGACTACGACGACTTGGAGTTGTCAAACTATGCCAGTAGTAATTCTGTATCAAATTCGTTTATTTAAGAAGTCATGAACAATTATAGAAAGAAGAAAGAAACCGTTTAGTGAACACGGACAGCAAAATGAAACTTCATAGAAAGCAAAGCTTCATCGTGAACGTTTCATCTTTCTTTTAAGCTGTTTTGTGATTTATATTTGATTCAACGATTGTTAGCGTGCCGACCTGGATGGCCGAGGTGGCTAAGAGCAAGTACCGACTCAGCACTTCGGTCCGAAGTGTCGCGGGTTCGAGTCCAGCCTTGGGTATGAATTGTTTGTCTCTTTACTGTGTGTTGTCACGGAGCGCCTCGTATTCTGCTTACCCCAGATCAGGGGAGCCCGCAAGTGTGTTGGTCTAGTGTATGGTCGAATATGCCTTCCATCAGAACGTAAAGTGTAACCGGCTGTTGGCTGGATGAAAGCCTTAAGAGAAGAATTGTTAGCGTGACAAATAGGGCGCAAGACCAGTTACACGACCCTACTTTGGGCATGGAATTATAATACCTTCCGTATAATAGACTTGTAGTCATATGCTAAATTATGAGAAACTACAGTCATTTCACAGATGCGCCCCAGTCCGGACAGCCTGGATAATACGATGTCCGTTCGCGGAGCTTACGTAATACTATTTGACCTCAACAGGAAGCAGACTTCAAGCATACTAGACTGTCTTCACTATCTGAGGATAGTACGTTTTAAGACGTTCGGTTAACTCGCCTTTTTACCAAGACACCTCGACACGTCCCCACGTCATAGCAATTTATTTTGCTCCCACACTTTATCAAGACGCCAGCCGCCCTGGATTTTTCGACGAACGAGCGGACAACTAAAAGCGGAACGTCTTCAACACGCCAAAATGAACTCACAAACTCAACTGCAGAAATTTGTTCTTTAACTTCAGCTCTTTTTGCGACGTCATGAGTTGAGGCACGCTAGACAGTTTGTCCTTTAACAACGCTGAGAGGTGCGAGGATGCTACGCAGTCAATAACACGCATTTTCGATTATATGGTGGGTAGATATTCCTGGTGAGGCTCATATCCGGCGCAATATTTCTAAACCTCAGCGAAGAAAACCTCGTAATTGTCACGATTTTCATAAAAACAAATATATACATGAATTCAATCTGAATGCAACTTTTTCTAGAAGTTACGACTCGATATTATTTAAGTTCAAAATAAATGTAATAGATATTCTGAACTTTTTGATTTTGATAGTGTTCATGATGGAGCTTTATTCCTAAAGAGACATCACCAGGCAAACTGATTCCACCAATGGGATTTCATTGCTTCTAATTCAACCTCCTTCATTAGATCCAAAGAACCCTCTGTGTCCATATTTTTACGTAGCGTTGTTCCGTTTATCTGATAATCCCCACCAATCCTCTCCTCCCCCATCTCTTCTTTCCATCTTCCCCCTCCCTACTCACACAACCTCAACATTCCTGCCGCTACGCCTTCACAGTCAGTCTCCGCACCAGCAGTAGCAATAATTCTGATCGTGATACCAAGTGAATTCTCATTTGTAAGTACTGGACTTTCTCCTCTGTGCATTTGCCTCTTGTTTTATTTAGTATTTTAACATTATTTTAGCATTTTAACATTTTACCCAAAATTGTGTATTTAATCTTTTAATAGTTCAACAAATTAGAAACCTATTCTAATAACTTCATTTAATATTTGATTTAGATTTGACTACAGAATGGTGTCAACACATCTTTAAGTGTTTTAGTCAACGTTTCACCAACAGTTTTATTGATCCAACCCCTATGACTTTTTATTACCACGTCTATCAAACTCTGTTAGGCCAAGGCCTGATGATGGAGTAACTTAAACCTCAGAAACGTTTCCAAAATTATGTATTCGACGTAAGTTTTAATATGAAATAAAATTATCTTTTTGGCTGTCTTTAAACAAAAATTTGGAACTTTCTATATTCAATCATTAGTAACAAACAGCCTATTCCGATAATCTATAAAACTTACATAGTAAGAACACAAATTCAAAACGAAACAAATCGCCCAAAGTGGCTAAATGTTTAGTTTTTAGATTAAATTCAGAAAAATACTAACTTAAGTTGTAGCCGTCCCTAGCTCAAGAGTGGAAAAATTAATCTTACACGGATACTGAAATCTTGCCAAGCCATAACACGAGATTTTAGAATAAATCTTACCCGCGCCACTTCCCCAACTTGCAATATCTGACATGCGATATTGGCCTTAAAACATCTTAAGCAGCGGAATTTCATCGTCATTCTTGCCGCAGATAAAGTCAAAGCCATTGTTATCATGGCGTGCTCCGAATACATGCAACAATGATCGACATACTCAGTAACAGTAACACCCACCAGAACTGCACCATAACCCTTTGAGAAGGTGAGGAGCACAGAAGCGTCCTCCAACCGCAACGAAGAGATGAAAACTCTGAAGTACGTAATCAATAACCATATATACCGCATCTATGCCCAACCCGAAATCCACAACTCCGAAGTTCCTCTCCGCCAAATAGTGAGTGTTATCTACGCACCTACCCAACATTTAGCTCGTTTCTTGGCAAAAAAAACTGAAAACACTCAGCGACCATAGCCATCCGTCGTCAAATCAAACACTTCATCGGACTCATCCGCTCCACTAGATTAGGGACTGACGATATCCTGGTAAGCTTCGACATCACTTTCCTCTTTACCATGGTTCCAGTCAGTGACGCAATCAAGATCGTGAAAGACCACCATAATTCATCATCTTCCGAGGCGGTGGGCAAACTCACCGACGTCAGCCCTAATGACAGGTTTTCCAATGCAGGTAAGAGTATTAAGCTCAGAGTGGAACGCACCGCTATTGGCTCACGGTTATCCCCTGTGATTAGTGTTTATCTATTCATGGATGCATTCGAAAGTAGGTGTTAAAACACACCCTTAAGACAATTAATATGGCTGTACTACATCTATGACCTATTCGTCATCTGGCCTCCAATGGCATCGATTCCCTTGTGACCTTCATCGCACATCCATAGTCCACAGCATCCTAGTCTTCATCTGGGCTGTCCGGGTAACGCCGCGTCAGCTTCCATTCCTCCAGCTACCTTTCCTGGACTTCTTGAATAGGAGAAACAACGGCAGCCTGGGTCACGCATTTTACGAAAACCCATCCACAAATCGCTATCTTCACTCCGCTTCGTTCCACCACCCAGCGACGAAGAATGGCATCTTGAAACCCTGGCCATTCGTGCAACTAGAATCAGCGACCAAGACCGAACGCAGAGTTCTGGAAGTGACCTTCCCAGAGTTAGCAAATTTACAATCAACAGGGCCCTGAAACGTACTAACGACCCGCCTTTGCAAGGGATCCACAACACCGAAAACAGATAAATTGACACTACCATATACACGGGGCGACACGGAAAATAGACTAATTCCTGAGGCGATTCAGAATTAAGGAACACGAAGCTTTGCCAAGCATTGAAGCGCTTAAAGATTTGCTTCACTGCTGAAAACCCCGGAGGATATTCCATCCCATGCATCTAAGGTCACACATCAGGAGACAGGAAGAACCATGAGGAGAGACTGCGCAGCACTTCGTGACTCGAAATTTAAGAAGGTACATGGCACCGCACTAGCTCTTCACTAATGGGAAACCGCCCGCGACTTCCTTCGACGAGACAAAGGTGCTAACCAGAGACGATAGATGGTGGCCAAGACGTATAAAGGAAGCCTTAGCGATTGCAAACATCCCCAGAACATCAACAGGGACGCGGGTTACGTCTCCACGATTCATGCTTACTCCTTTGGGAGTGCGCGGTCGCAGGAGACCCCCTTGGACCGCACAAGCGATCCGATACCTGGCTCCCCGGACCGCACTATACCGTCCATACCTGCACTTCCTTTGCCGTCCGACCCCGGACCGGTCACGTCCGTCCGTTACCGCGACGGCTCTCCCCTTTCACCTGTTCGCGCCTGATTGGCTCTTACCTCGGCCTGTACAACCTGGCCTACGAACTATACAAACCGGATCGCTGCCATTTCTTGCCGCGAGTTATTGAGCGAGTGGCTCTGGTGCAGTAAGGACCTCCACTGCTCACCAGACTACTAGCTAGCGCTATCTGCGTGCGGCACTGCGCTATTAGCTTGCGAATCACCGTTGACATAACTGTTCTCTTTCGCAGGACGATCCAGGCGGTGGCAGCGCGGCGTGGCGCCTGTGGCTGAGGAAACCGGGAAGTCACCTATTTTCACCAGGCGAGGCGTGCAGCCAAAACGCTCGAGCCGACGGAACACCGGAGGCGTCAGCCGGGCCGGCGACTGGAAAAAATGGACCCCAGACGAAGAAGGGCGGCCTGATGACCAGATGGACCATAGTGGTATCTCCAACGTCGAGGGCAGAGCTGGTAGAACCATACCGACGGCACCAGGACGCACCCATGCGGCGCAACCCTCCCACTCTCCTGGCAGGGACCGACGCCACACCACTCCACCAACGAATTCAATCCCGCAAAGAAACCCAAAAAAGTCCTCCCACCATAGTACCTCCCCCAATTCCATTACAAAACAGATTCACACCTATAACCCCCAATGACCGTGATCCAATACCCCACAGTTCCTCAAATCCCCCCAAACCCCACCCAAGCTCACACCCAGCAAAAGCCCAACACAGGCACTGACTAAACCCAAGATAGGCGCATTCAAAATTGACTTGCAATCTATATTCTCGACCAATGAACTGACCAAGACCTGCAGTAGAAGTATCAAACAAGATGATGACAGTTAAATGCACACGGACCGACTTACTAGTACAACCAATGACAGTGACGGCCCACAATAAAATTAGAGAGACTAGACCAGATACGAACGGACCCCAGACTAAAGCCCTCTATTTTGTGACCATAAACTACTACTACATATATGCACAGAAGAGACACAGGACAAACTTGTTATTAAAGGACTACCACCCAACTACGACACTGACCTAATTAAAGAATCTCTGGACAAGCAGAAGATAAAACACTTTTACCTTGCTGAAATGAAAAAACGAGACGAAGACGGACAATTGACTCAACTGGGAATATACACAATTGGGGTGCCCCGACAGAAATAACAATGATAAAGACAGACTACACTATATTGGCTCTACAAGATCAACATACAGGACTATAAGACAACCGACCAGGTACCTCAGTGTAAAATCTGTCAGAGACTCTATCATACAAGAAACCACTGCAGACGACCTCTGTGTGCCTACTGCTCTCAATGCCACCTCACTGAAACCTGCTCCAACGCCATACACTAACTTCCTCCCCAAATGTAATAACTGCCACAACCACCAGCCTTCACCCATCCTGCCCTACATATTAAAAGCTCGTGAAACCAAAACAACAAATTGGAAACATTCAACCCTCAAACCCCCAACATTCAACTCAGATCCTTCCCTTAGCCAACAATCCCAATCTTACTCATCTGCCCTCACTTTAAACATCAACAACCCCCAAAACTTAGAGCAATTCCCAGAACTCAACCAAACTTCCCCCCAAAATCAAGACCTGTTCTCTTTCCTGCAATACACAATAAAAAAATCCTATCAACCTAAACCCATCGCTTCATATCCTACTTGGCCCAGAAATCCTGCCCAAATTATCTCCTGGCATGAAAATCGTAGAAATCTCCCCTAAATGGCTCCCAAACACCGCTTCCTCTCCCTCTCCTCATGGAACGTCCAAGCGGCATCAACCAGAAGAAACCTCTCCTTACCCAGTTCCTTTAAGCTACTCCATCGTAATCCTATTCCTACAAGAAACTTTCCTTAAACCTAATATCCCCTTCACCATCCAAGAATTATATCACCTATCGCAACGACAGAACCCTACTCCCAAACGGAGGCACGGCCATCCTAATCCGAAAAACCATTCCTCACGCCCCTACCAGCTACCCCAGAATCCGCCCATTGTCTTCTACAAATCCTTATATCCGCTTATAAAAAACCTAAAACACCCCTTCCTACCTTCGACCTCGACATCCAGTCCCCATCCCCTATTCTAAATATGACCTATTTAACTCCTCAGATCACCTCCCCATTGTCTTCTACACCTCTTCCACCACACCCTACCTAACAGCCAAACCCGCTCTAATTCCAGTCACTAACTGGAAATCCTACTCTCTCACTCTTTCCAAAAAAATCCAAACCCCCTCCGAAATTCAATCACCAGATGACATTGACTCCTCTATCCAACACCTCACACACCAAATAGTCAAAACCTACAAAAAACACACCACTTACTCCCAAAACCTCCACCCAATCCTTCCTGACAACATCATATTACTAATAAGACGGAAAAGACAACTACAAAGACATTTCTACAGATACAGACGAGAAGACAAAAAGAACTAAACAGACCACAGCTTACAAAGACTACTAAGACAACACGAAACAAACAAATATCCAACCTCATTGCCAATAGAGGCAGCCCCAGCGCATTACACAAAGTCATTAAGGCTGTGCGCGATAATCCCACCACAACTTCCCTCCTTACCCCACAAAATATCCTAACCTTCGACTCCACCAATCACAAACATCCTTGCCCAATCCTGACCGACCGCTTGGCCGTCAACATCCCCTTCCTGCACAGTCATCCGTAAATAACAAAATCCCCCTCACTACCACCAACTCAACAGCAGACTTGGACAACGACAGACGACGAGACGCGACACATCATATCCACCATTGACAATAGTAAAGCCCCCGGACTCGATGGAGTACTCCCCTCCCAATTAAAACATCTCCCAAGAAACGCTATCCCACCTCACCTAATCTTAACTCCTGCCTAAAATATCTTATTTCCCCACCGCCTGGAAGACCGCCCGCGTCTCCATGTTCCCAAACCAGCAAAGACCATCGACACCCAAACAACTTCCGCCCCATCAGCCTCCTGCCCAGCCTTGGCAAAATCCTTAGAAAACCATTCTTCTCCGACTCACTCCTATCCTCGATCCCATAATCCTTCCAACACAATTTGGTTTCGCGAGGTCGCTCTGCGGACCTCCAATCCCTCCACCTGGCTATCTCTGTCGCACTCCCCTCAGATCCCTAAAGAGATACAGCAATCCTCATCGACCTCACCCAGGCTTTTGACACCTATCCCATGAAATACTTCTGATGAAACTCCGCCCCTACGCCCCTGATCACTATTTACCCTCATCAAAGTTACCTATCCAACAGATCCTTCCACGTCAGGAACCTCTCCAAAACTTCAAAACCATTCTTATCCAGGCCGGCGTCCACAGATGCCGTGCTCTCCGATCCTCTTCTCCTCTACATTATGACATCCCACTGACCCCGGTGTCAAACCCTCCTTTACGCCGATGACCTTGCTTCCTCACTCCCGACCTACCCCTCAAATTCCCTAACACAAACTCAGCTCCTGAACTCCTTCTCCTCTGGGCTAATGAAAACCATATAACCATAAACCCCACCATCCAAGCCATCCTTTTCTCCTACAGAAATCCCATTCCCCCACCTTACCTAAACCAATCCTCATCTTTTGGCAATCCATGTAAAATACCTCTGTGTCACCTCCCAAAACTCCTATGATCCCTCCATATCCAACACACCATCACCAGAAGTATTGGATTATCAACGCCCTCTACCCCTCCTCCAAACCAAACCTAACCCCAAAGCAGACCATATCTACTTCTCCTGCATCCGACCTACCCTGACATATCTCATCCACATGGATTGCCACATCTCAACCAACCTATCTATATCACCCAGACCGAGAACAGGGTCCTTCGCCTCATTTTCCGCCCTCCAATGTATACCCGATTTAATGACATCCGCTCACCAAAACATCCCTCCATCTACCACATCCACAACTCCACAATCTCCACCATCCAAAACTCACCACCAATCCAACCTTCCAACCCCTAAAAACCCCACACCTCCATATCCTCTCAAATCCTCCCAGACACTCCCGCAAAAAACATCCCCTCGATATCCTGCAACTCCCATCCCCTATTACCTTAGCTGCAGTAGCAAGGACAGAAACACGTAGACAACAGACGGGTTATTTGACAGAGACAGAATAGACCGACCAATGACGACACTACAACCTCCTGTCCCAAACCCCTACCTCTAATCCGCTCCCCGTCTGGTTCTTTTGAAAAAATAAAATAAAAAATAAAAAAATAAAATAAAAAAATAAAAAAATAAAAATTAAAAATTTAAATAAAAATAAAATAAAATATATATTTTCCCCATCCCTATCCTTTCCCTATCCCTATTCCTACCTCTATCCCAACACCTAAAAAACCCCACCACAAAACCAACCCTACATTATCCCCATCCAGCCTCCCTATCCCCGTCTCTGTACGGAGTGGAAGATAACGGCAGCAACAAGGAACCCCGTCATCGCAGATCAACACCAGCTGAAGAACCCCGTCGAAATGGCAGCTATACCAATGTCATCAGGGACGCTCGTGCGTGAGGAACTCGTGCACTGACGAGTCTACTAGCTTGCGGAATTGCGCTATATCATAACAGTTTCTTTTCGCAGGACGATCCGGGCGGTGGCAGCGCGTGTTGAAGCCTGTCTGGCTAAGTAGAGTAAGGAAATGCACCAGCCTTTACCAGCAAAGGGACAAACTGGAAGAGAAGGAAAAGCCGACGGAACACAAGAGACGTCGGCCAGGGCTAACGGCGAGAATGGACCCGAGAATGAAGAAGGAGCGGGAGCGAGTTAGAGGACGCAATGTACCACAGCAGGATCTCAACGCGGACGCTGACCTGGTAAGATAAACGCCAACAGCACCAGGAGCGCATGCGATGCGGCGCAACCACTCCCACTCTCCCGGCAGGGACCAACGCCAACCCACCCCAGCCCTGACTTTACCCCGTTAAGAAAACCCGGAAAGCCCCTACCATTGCAGAACCCCCCAATCCTATCCCAAAACAGATATACACCCATTCCCCCCAATGACCCTGACCCAATACCCCACAGCTCCTCCAATCCTCCCCAACCCCTACCAGCACAACACCCCAGCCAACCCACAACCCCGACACAGACAAAACCAAAATGAGGACTTTTAAGATCGACCTTCAATCTATTTTTTCTACAAACAAACTGACTAATGACCTAATGAAGACAACAAACAAGATGATTTGAGTTAAATGTACCAGGACTGAAATACTAATCCAACCAATGACCGTGACGGCCCACAACAGAATCAGAGAAAGACTAGACCAGATCAGAACTGACCCCCAGACTGAAAGCTCTCTACTTTGTGACTATCAATTACCATTCCAACAAATGTACGGAAGAAGCACGAGACCAAATAGTTATTAAAGGACTGCCACCTAATTTACGACATGGACCTCAAGACTCTTTAGACAAGCAGAATGTTAAATACTTCTATCTATCCGAAATGAAGAAACGTGACGAGGACGGACAACTGACACCACTAGCTATATACAATTGAGGTATCCGACACGAAATCACGACGATAAAGAGCAGACTACACTACATTGACGATTACAAAATCGACATTCACAACCTAAAGACAACCGACCGTGTACCTCAATGTGAAAAGTGCAGAGACTTTACCATACCAGAAACCACTGCAGACGACCTAATGTGTGCTGCACTGCACACAATGCATCTCAGAAACCTGCCCCAATGCCCAAACACTAAACTTCCTAAAAAAGCAACAACTGCAACCAACCCCATCAGCCTTCCACCCATCCTGCCCATATATAATAAAGCCCGTTAAACCAGAAAAAAACAAATTGAAAAATTCAACCCCCCAAACCCCCCAACATTTCAGCTCCAGATACTTCCCCCTTCGTCAACAATCCCAATCATACTCGTCTGCCCTCACCTCAAACCTCAACAATCCCCAAAACCCAGGCAACTCTCAGAACTCAACCAAACCCAAACTCCCCACCCATGAAATCAAGACCTGTTCTCACTCCTTAATCCTTCAACCTTACAAATACTATCAACTTAAACCATCCTCGACATCCTAACAAAATTATCTCCGCAGGAATGAAATTGTTAAAATCTTCTTCCTTCATGGCTCAAACCCCGCTTCCTCTCCCTCTCTTCATGGAACGTACAAGGCAGCATCAACCAGAAAAAAACTCTCCTTACTCAATTCCTTACAGACTACTCCAGCGGAATCCTACTCCCACAGGAAACTTTCCTAAAACCTAATATTCCTTTCTCCATCCAAAATTACATCCCCACCCATATGCAGAACCCTATACCCAAACGAGGCAGCCATCTAATCCAAAATCCATTCCCCAGCCCCTTACCAGCTACCCCCGACATCAGCCCTCAGTGCAAAACCATTCAAATAGGCACCCAGCCACCCCAATCATCCTAATTTCCACCTACAAAAAACCTAAAACCCCTCTTCCCACCTCTGATCTCAACATCTTACTGAACCTAACCTATCCCTTTATCCTGGCTGGGGACCAAAACAGTAAGTCAACGTCTTGGGGCTGCAAGACAAACAACACGACAGGACAGAAGCTTGAAACCTTATGACAACAATTTCACGATCCAAATGACAGCCCCTGAACCCACCCACCTCAGAAACGACAGCCCATGACATACTGGACCTAATCCTACACTCCTCCACCATCCACGTCCCATCCCTATTGTCTCCTACTCCACTTACCACACCTTACCTAACAGCCAAACCCGCTCTCATTCCAGTCACTGACTGGAAATCCTACTCTCTCACTCTTTCCAAAAAAATCCAAACCCCCTCCGAAATTCAATCCCCAGAAGACATTGACCCTTCTATCCATCACCTCACACACCAAATAGTAAAAACCTATAAAAAACCCTCTACATACTCCTAAAACCTCCACCCAACCTTCCGACGACATTATACTATTAATAAGACGGAAAAGACAGCTACAAAGACATATCTACAAATACAGACGAGACGAAGACAAAAGAACTAAAACGGACCCAACACACCCTACAAATTCTACTAAAACAACACGAGACGAACAAATACGACAAACTCATTAATGACAAAGGCAGCCACAACGCATTACATAAAATCATCAAGGCTGTGCGCGAAAACCGCACCACCACTTCCCCACTCCTTACCCCACAAAATATCCTTACGTTCGACCCCCAACAAATCAACGCCCTTCCCAATTCCACATCCACCACCCTTACCTAACACCCAAACCCGCTTCCTTTCCAGTCACTGACTGGAAATCCTCCCACTCTCCAAAAAAATCCAAACCGCCTCCGAAATCAAATCCCCAGAAGACACTGACACCTCTATCCAACACCTCACCCATCGGATAATAAAAAACTACAAGAAACACACCACCTACTCGGAAAACCTCCACCCAACACTTCCTGACGACATTATACACACAATAAAACGGAAATGACAGTTACAAGGACACTACTACAAAACAAACGAAGACGAAAACTAACTAAAACGGACCCAATAGACTCTACAGAATATACTAAAACAATACGAGACGAACAAATACGATAAACTAATAAACGACAAAAGCAGCCCCAACGCGCTACATAAAATTGTTAAGGCTGTGCGCGAAAACCCCACCACCACATCCCCACTCCTTACTCCACAAAATATCCTTACCTTCGATCCCCAACAAATTACAAACACCCTTGCCCAATCCCTGGCCGACCCTCCGTCCGCCAACATCACCCTAGACAAGTAAGCCAGCGTCCACAGTCGCCGTGCTCTCCCGATCCACTTTTTCCTCTATATCAATGATAACCCACTGACCCCGGTGTCAAACCCCCTTTTCGGTATTTTTTCCTCGCTCCCCCCTTTCCTCAAACTCCCCCCAAAAAAGACGGTGCCTAACTCCTTTGGGCAAAAAAAATTTGGGACCCCGGGGACGGCCCCGGCTCTCCCCCCTCCCCGTCACTCCCTTTGGCCGGGGCCCCCCCATCGGCTACTGTGTGTGGTGAAACTTTATGGTGTTTTTTCATGTGCCTTTTTTTTGGTTTGGGGAGCCGGCCCAAAAGTGATTTGTTCCACCGCTAAGGTGATCTAGTAGTTTTCTGACCATCTTGTCCATCGTCTGCAGTGAAATTTTGTGTTGGGCGGGGGTGCCGCGTCGTGTAACCGACTTTTTGTTCGCGGGTGGCGTGATGCATGCTGGGGCCGGGTGGGTGATGGACTGGTGGGGCGGGGTTGGGAGTGCGTGGGCTGCCGGAGCCCCATGTTCGTGCCCCGGGGGCGGATGGGGAATTGTTCATTGTGAGGCTGGGCCTAAAATGATTGTCCCGGACGGGTTCTGGTGTAAGAAATTGTGAGTGCTAATGGTAAAAGAAAAAGTGCCTGTGATGGGGAATTAAATTTTTTGGAGGTTGTTCCCCGGGGCCGCGTGGGCCGGCGCGAGCCCTCTTGATACGCTGGCGCCTTTCTTCTGTCCCGCTCCCCCCCCTGGGTTCCCAGCGCTGCAGTCGGTTGGTGGGGCCCCCTTTGGGGCTTCTCGGGGCGGGGTTTCCCCGGGGTACTTTTGGGAGGCCCCCAAATGCTGGTCCCATGCACCCCCTTAGGGAGTCTGGGCTCCCCTTCCCCCAGCTCCCCAAAAAAGTCGCCCGAAACAAGCCGGGGCACTCCCCTGAGCTTAGGTGTAAGATTTCCCCGGGGCTCAGAGCCGAAAACTGCCCTCTAAAATTTTTTTAAATCAATCAACATGGCCCTCATCCCAGAGAGTTTCGAAGACAAAAAAAATATTTTATAAATGCATAAAGTTTTAATTTTATCAGCGACGTTGCTTTTTTATTTTATGTTTGTGTTTTTAAATTTAATTTTTCCCGACGCCTGGGGGGTCTGTCCCATCTCCCCTGCCCCCTTTATGCATATTTAAGTGGTGCTTGGAGGGTTTTCCCCTGCAAAACCCCACGTAGGCTTACGGGGACGAATTGGGCTGGGGCCGGCCTCTCGGCCAGTTTTTTCCTGATAACCTCAAAATCCAACGGTCCTCGCCCAAGCTCGCTGGGTTTTCCCCCCTCCCCATATATATCTTAAAATGTTGCCTGGGGTCCTCCCCCAAGGCGGGGTCCCCCCATTTTTGGTCAATGGTTTTGTTTTTCTTTTTTTTGTATTTTCAGTGGCGACACCCGGGGAGCACGGCGTTCCCGCCAGCTACCGCTCCCCCACTGCCCAGGTGTTTCCCCAAAAAGGGGCATCGTTTTCCTCCCCCAAAACCCCAAAAAGCCCGAGCAACGACGCGCCCCCGTCCCGCGCCAGGCCCCGTTGGACCGATGAAGGCGTAAATTTCGCTGGGACGGCGGGCCCGTGCTGCGCGGGGGGGGGGCGCAAATTTTAATCGCGCCTGGGCGGCGTTCGCCGCGCCCGGGCGGCCCCTGGGTCTATTAAACAACGGCAAAATGCCCCCCCAGGGACCGGTGGACCGCCCGTCGCTTGGGCGGGGGGCAAGGGCTGCGAAAACGGCTTTTGAAGGGCCCCTCGCTTTTGCCCCCGCTCCCCCTAATTGCCCCCTGTGTCGACCCCCTCCGGCGGTGCCGGGAGGTGATCGCCTCGGTTCTCCTTTTGCTGAGGGGGTCCGCCCCAGATCGTGGCAGGTCGGGGCCCGGCAAACCACCATTCCCCCCCGGGGCCCCCGGAAATAATAACGGGATCCTCGGCGCCTTTACCCCCCTCCGGTTCCCCCCCCCCTCCTTTCCCCCCCCCGACCCCCGCTCTCTAACCTCTTCTGGAGATCGGTGTCAGGGTTCCCGATTGGTGGGGGGCCCTCGGGTTGGGCCATGGGTTTGCCCCGGGGGGGGCCCCCTTTATTGGGGGACTTGCTCGGGGGTTTCGCCTTTGGGCGAGATTCTCGTGGGGACCTTTTCGCCCCCCAAAAAGGGTCCCGCCCGCGGCGGGGCGGGTCCCCAATGTGGTCCCTCGCGCGCCGCTCGCCGGGCGGCGGGAATGGGCCCCAGCCCCTTTAAGTAAAACGTCGGGGGTGCGCTGGACTAACAGGACGGTCCCCCCACTTGACCCAAGCGTCATGGAGGCGACTGGGGCGGCCGGGGTCGGCGTCATCGGCCTCCCCCCCGTCCCCCCAAGGGGGGCTGGGGGTTGGGGGGTGTCCCCGCCGGGTCAGGTCGTCCGGGTCGGGGCTCGTCTCCCCCAGGCCCGGGCGTCCTCCCCGCTGCCCGGTGGGTCCCCCGGCCCAGGTGGCCGCCGCCCCCTCGTCCCAATGGGGCGGGGTCCACAGGCCCCGGGGGAACGGCCCCGTCCCCAAAATCTGGGGGGGCCCCCATCCGTCGGACCCCGCCCCATTTGGGAAACCCAAAGGGCCCGCCAGCAAAAAATTTGCGCGCCGCGGGGGGGGGATAATTGCCCCCGCCAGCGTCCCGGATTGCCCCACAATTTTTCCGCCTCGGCGGGCTATACGGCGGGGCCCGCCCAAGGGGGCTCTGGGTTTCTGCGCTTCTAAAAACTGACAGTTTCCCCAGGGCCTCTGGAGGCTGATGGGGTTTTGAGGATTCCCCCCCCCTTACCCGTTTTGAAAAAACCCAGTACCAGAGGACAATCGGTTTACATCTGGCATACTAACGCCCCCTTACCCGGGCGCGGCGTCGAAGGACGTTATCGGGCCCCTTTTTCCCTGGCGATAAACCCTTTCATCGTGCCATCCTGGGAGATGGTACTGTTTGGGCGACGGGCATGGCGCCATCGCGTACCGGACGATCCCCGTCGTCCCGCGTCCTGTCGTCGTTTTAAAAACCCCCCTCGACGTGGCCGCGGGGAAAAGGTCGGCGGTTTCCCCAAAAATTTTGCCATCGGCCCCCCAACCCAAGGAAAAAAAGCCAAAGTTTTGGGCCCCGGGTCCGCGCCCCGGGGGCGCCAGTGCGCCCCGTAATGCCCAGCGTCTGAACCTCCTGGGGTCGGTTTCGCGGACGTTCCGTAGAGTCCCCGGTTGGGGAACTCATCTACTCAGACCCCCCTCACCCCCAAACGTCTTGAGGTTCTGGACTTTCCCTTATCCAAGGTACCTTCTTGATGGTCCTCAGGTCGGCCCGTTTTCCCGACCTCGGGGCCCCATCGATATCGTCTGCCCGCGGCGGGGGGCGTGGCTCATCTCCCCATGATGCCCGGGTTCATTCACGCCGCGGTGCGGGTGGTCTCGGGCCCCCGCCCCCCGCCCCGGGCCTCCCATTCTCGGATGGGCGGGCTGGGGCCTCAGCTTCGGCGGGGCCCCTCCGTGGCTGGGGCTCCTGGGTGTTGGGAAGGTGGACTGGGCGAGGTCCCCTGAAATTTGATGGTGGCCTTCGCCCGGCGGATGCTCGTCCCCGGGTTTTTTGGGCACCCTTGCCCTCGTGTCGGGGCGCGACTTGGGGCCTCAAAGACCCTGCCTCAACGGCGGGGGTGAGTCCCCAGGGTGGGGGGGAAAAACAATTTTTAAACGCAGTAAAGGCGTAAATCCCCTGCCCCCGGGGGGACTCGGGGGGCGTGGGCGCCGGGGGAATGGGGGGTGTTCTCCTGGAACCCCCCCGCCCTCGGTCCCCCGCTCACGCTGCTCGTGTTCGTAGGCTCCCGCGGCCCCTTTTCCCGGCCGAGCCCCTGCCCCCGGGTTTGGGGCGGAGGGGTTTGTTTTCCCCTCGGGCCCCGGGAAACCAGATAAAACCACCGGGGCAAGGTCCCCATCAAGACCTTCGGGGGGTGGGGGAGCAAAGGCGCCTTGGGAGGCCCCCGGAAAACCCGGCGGAAGGTGCGGTCCGACAAACCTGATATCCGGGCCGTTTCCGCCTTGGTGCCCCCCGTGATTCCCGCGCCTCACCATCCGTCCCGGGGATCGCCCCCGGGGTCCGCCGCTGGCTCTCGATTTTGGGTTTCCCGGGGGGGGTGGCGACCTGGGCCCCCGCGTCATCGCGGATCTACCAGACCTGGATCGAATGGAACGGTCGACGGCGCGGGTAGGCCCCCGCCCCCAAAAGTTCAATGGCCTTGCGGTTCAGGTAAAGGGTCAGTCCCCTCCGGCCGGGGCCTGCTGGTGGGGCCGGTTGGCAGTTGGGGCAAAAAAAAAAAATAAAAAATAAATAAATAAATAAATAATGTAGCTAACCCAAAATTTTCCCCCCCCGCCCTCTAAAATTTGACCTCTTTTTTACAAACCGGGAAATCGTAAATGTCAATCATTTTTGTGTATTGTTGTACGTTTTAACATATAAATTTGTTTTTTTTATTGAAAATTTGTATGCTTTTTTAAGATATCGTTTATAAATGTTTTTTTATTCTATTTTTTTTAAAAAAAAGGGGTTTACCAAAGCCCTATCTGGATCTAATTTTAAAATTTCTGATTTTATATAAATTTTAGCCTGAGCCTGGCTTCTATCAACACCCAATTATTTTTTTTCTGTAATTTTTTTAAAAATAAATTATAAAAAATGCCTCTCATCCAATTAGTGGCCGAATGGATTAACAGTTCCTTCTGCCCTATCTCCGGGGACCCCCAGGAAGGGGCGGAAAAATTGGGGGGGAAAAAAGCCTTTTAAAACTCAGTCTGGATTGGGAGACAGGGGGTTTAGCATAATGGAAAACGTTTGGGCCGGCCTGTTTTTCCTTTCCCCTCGGTGAGCTGGAGGCGGCGGCGGTTTTCGCCCCCCGGGCACGTTCTTGAACCAAACGTGCTAAAGGGTGTGTCCCGCGGGCGGCCCCACCGCCCTCGGCCGCTCCTCCGCGTGTGGTGCGTGCCGTCGCGGCCTTTGCGGGGCCCTCCCGTCGCTCGCCTGCCAGTCAAATCCCGGGGGTCCCGTCAGGGGTCCCCTTTTACCCCCCCTGATCAGATCGGGGCACATTCAGGGGGTTTTTGGGGGGGTCATCTTTAGATCGCGGTGTCTAAGGCTGCTCAGCGGGCAAACCCCCCGTAATAAAAAGGGAAAACTGGTTGACCGGGCGTTCGTGGGGGGCTGCGAAAACACGTCTATCGATCCTTTTGGCTCAAAAGGTTTTCGGCAAAGGGGTTGAAAATTCCACAGGGATAACTGACTGGGGGGGTTCCTGCGACTCGCGTTTTTCGGTGGCCTTCCCATCTTGGGAAACAAATTCCAACTTGGTTGTTCACCATAACGGAATTAGTGGTTTGACCGTCGTGAAAGGGTTGTTTACCCCACGTGCATTTTGCGACGTAAAACCGCCCTGGGAAAAACCCAGGTTCGGACATCTGGGTTCCCCGCATCGCCACGCCGTGCTGGGTTGTCGTTTGGTTTGCCCGACCCTTGGGGAAACTGCAAATTTTTTTGGGGAAGGAAAGGTTGGAATGCCCATGGCTGAAACCCCGCGTTAGCCCCTTTCCTGCCTGAAATTTGGGGGATGCCCCCGGGAAAATCATTTGAGTCGGGCCCAGAGGCTTGGGGGTGACAGAAAGCCGAGCGGTCGGCCCGGGGGGGGGGGCGGCGTTTACAGGCGCTTGGGCCCTTTTCCCCCGATCCCTCGGTCCGGGAAAAAGGGCTTTTGGCGAGATTTTAATTTTGGAGGGGTTTTTCCATTTTTCCTCTTTTGTGTGGCCCCCTACGAAGTTGCCTTTTCCTGATAAAATTTCCTTTCCCTTTTTTATGTTAGGGCGACAATTTCCATTAGGTCTGTTAAAATTCCCCCTTTTTCCAAAGGAAGACAAGGGGTGTTGAATTGGAAAAATTAATGCTACATAATTAGTTTGCTTTTTTAACTAACCATTAATTTAACTATCTTTGAAAATCCTTTTGGGGACCCAAGTGGGGTCGGTTTTATTTTTTGACTAACGACGCGCGGATCGCTCATTCAATCCAAAGTAGGTTGAACCCCTCGAAAACATCAAGTTGGTTTTTTTTAAACAATTTCGAAAAATGGGTAATTTTTAAAAAATCGGATCGGGGAAAGCGTTTTTTTCTTGGACATTAAGGGACCCGGCGTGATTTCCCCGCAATTTCGTTCCCTAACCAAATTTTTTTAATAAACAAATTGTTAAATATAATTGAAAAATTACTTGGGGCAAAACTAAAAGGTGGTCCTCCTTTCGCCGGGACCAGGGTTTTAATGGGAAATAAAAATTGGGAAAATTTTTTGAAATCCAACGCTGTTATTTAAAAATGAAAAGTAGGTAGACCAAAAATTTGATGTTTCGTACTGGTACGGCTAAGTACCCGTGGGCGCAAGCGGGTACCCGGTCAACGACGCGGAAAAATGGCCCTTTTATCGGTGGTTTTTCCGCCCCCTAAAGTGGGTTTCCCCCACCGCCCTGATCGCGGGGGAATCCTCGATTAAAAACCGTGTCGGGTTTTTAAAAGGTTGATGGAAATATTGTGTTCCTGCCCCGAGGCATGCTGCTATTGTAGCGACGGCACTCCTTGCTCTGGACAGTTGCAGGAAAAGGTGGAACCCAAAAAAACCAGAAAAAGGGTGTCGTTACTATTCCCGAAAAATTTCAGGTGACACTATTAACAGCTCATGACAAAATCCAAAAATATATTTGTTATTTTTCGCCATCCATTCATCGTTTTTTTTTATCCCTCGAACTCAGATGGCCCCCGTTTTTCCCTGGACTAAATTTCGTCTTCATTCATTTCTGTATCTTCTAAATTATAAAAAACTGGGTGTTTCAAAATGAAACGGGTTTTTTTTTTTATAAATTTTTAAACAAACTTACGCCACAAAGGGGTATATCAAATGAAAATAAAAAATTTTTTTTTTATCAATATGTTTTCCCCAAACCCATAAAGGGAGTACAAAAATGGCGACTAAAGAAAGAAAACTTTTTTTTGTTTAAGCGGAAACTTTTTTACTGTCCGTGGGTTGGATTAAGTTCGTTTTTATCCTCAGGTATTAATATTCGTAGATGGTATCATCAGTTTGAAAACCCTTTTCCCTTTTAAAAAATCGGACGACCAGAACTTGAAGGCGGACAAAAGCGTAATTCGTTCACCCTGCCCTGAAATCGTTCAGGCTAGTCGTGGTGAATTCCCGTGACGTCTGTTTTTGGGGGTTTTCTCGCGCACCCCATCTATCGTTTGCAGTTTTACGGCTCCCAACCTCTGACCATGTTTACTCCCTTTGCTAAAATGTTGTTGAATGACAATGTTTTTGGATCTTGTTTCAGTGATGAAACGTTACCTTTGTGGTAGTCCCCATAATGTCATTTGGGTTTAAAATCCCCCTGATGGTACAAATGGGCTCACCTAAAATTTACTGTTTTGTTTTTCCCGACGGTTTATGGTCCCTTTTTGGGGAACAACCCTGGGCACTTATCGGTTTCTCTACAGTTGGGTCTTCCTCAACTGGCAGGATGAACCAGAGACTTTCCAGCAAAATGGTGCCCTCCCGGCTAACGAGTCCGGTTCCAACCTCCCTACCCACCGCTGGATTGGGGAAAGGGGGTTTAAAGGGTTTTTTTCCCCACATCCGACCTAACCCGTTGATTTCTTCTTTGGGGTTATTAAGGATCAGTGTATTGCCTCGAATAAACCTTGTTTGGGGAAAAAGTTAAACAGCTGTTGCGATACTAATGAACCCAAAAAGTTTGGGAAAAACTCCCTATCGTCGCGTGTGCCCAGTAACGAAGGGTTCATTGAACAAGGGGAATCTAAAACGGTTCCCCTATTTGGTATATCCCCTTTACAAAAAATGTAAAAAAAAATTTAACCTTTTAAACCCCTTTTAATTTTGAAAAAACCCGTATTTTCAAAATTTTTTTCCATTTGTCCAAATTCTATTATAATATGACAAAGGGCTCTTATAAAAAGAAAAATTTTCTTTTTTTCCCTTAAAAAAGGGTTTTTCATTTTTAAAATTCAAATATTTTATGACTTGGTAAGTTAAAAATTTTTGGTTTTCAGTCCTTCTCCCCCAGTAATTTTAAAATTTTTCTAAATAAAAATAAGAAAAACGGGAGAAAATTTCCCTTTTGGGTGTAAGAACTCCCCCGCAGCTTATAACGCTGCCACACGTACCCAAAACCCTTAAAAACCTGGGGCGGTTGCATTCCCCCGGAAAAAAGTCCGTTTCAGGACTCACACCCACCGGGAAATGCATCTATCTCCCGATGGCATCAACCCACTACGTGTATGTTTGGGGAAAACTTTAAAGGGGTCCCTTTACTTTAGAAACATAAAGAAAATTTTTTTGTTAAAAATTCTTTGCGGTTGGTTAAGGTACAAAAAATTAAAAAGCTAAAAGGGTTTAAATGTTTGGTTGGGTTTAAAACCTTTTAAAAGAGGACTCTCCAAAAACATGTCCCTGATGAATTTGAGTCTTTTGGTTCCGCTTCCCCCATTGTCTTCAACCAACAAGATCTCAATGAAAGAAAATCTCCAGAAATCACTTCTTTTAAAGGAAGGGGAAGAAGATTCAGAAATTACAAATAATTTTTCTTATTCCCTCTTTTAAATCTTTTTTAGAGAAAGGGAATTTTGTTTGGCGTTTGTACCCAAAACCCCAAACTTTTTTATCATCACAACAATAAAATTTAATGTTATCAAATTGGGGGGGATTAACTGAGGAACTGGGAAACGACTGGACCAAAAAGAACCGATCGTCTGGGGAAACCCCTTAGCTGGTTGGGAAAAAAACCCCTTTTTCCTAATTTGTTGAAAAACTATAAAAATTTTTTTCTACTAAAAAGCGGTGGAAGTTACGTGGACTTAATATCAGAAAACTAATATGTTTTTACAGTGCCTTTTACTTCGTTCTGAAAACTGAATAATTCTTTCCCAATAGTTGGATTTTCCTTTTTTTTTGGGGTTTTTATTTATTCGGCATAATAAACGAATTTGGATAAATTTTTTTCTTTTCATTATTAACAATTTTTAGTATGTGTTTTTTATGGACAGGAAATCATAACCATGATTAAACATATTTTTAAAATCCATTTTCCAGTCATTTTTTTTTTTTAAATCTTCCATTTTCCTTTTTGAAATTAATAAAAGGAAAGAAAAAAATTGGAAAATATCGTTCAAAAACGCATCGCCTTAAAATTCCTTAATCAACAGACTTTGGGAGGACCCCTGCCCCCGGGGCTCCGCCTTTCCTCATATTTTAACTATCAGATAAGCATGTCCACGCATGCAGTTAGCATAGGTCTCCACTTAGCACCATGACGCTCAGGCTTTAAACCCTGTTTCGTTAGCATTTGTTTTGTCGATTAAACTAATTAAAATTTAATAAGAAAAGGGTCCCTGTGAAGTTAAAACCTCCTCCAGGCAAATTAAAATATTGGAGGGTTCTAAACCACTTTTTTAGATATTTGATATTTAAAAACTTTCCATTAAAAAGACTAAGAAAAGAATATTATTTTGAACATCCCTACACCGATGTTTTGGTCTATGTCTTATCTCAAATCCAAGTTCGCCCTGGCCTGCTGGTTCCTGTGTGCAGCCCACCGCCAGCGAGCACAGGATGCCCAGGCTGAAATCCCTCGAGACACTACGAGCACAAAAACAGCGCGCCTTGCAGCTCTACACGGGGATGTACACCAGTTCCAACGCATCACCATTGTAATACATGGGAAAGTGAAAAAATACCATCCCAAACTTACCAGTGACCTTTTTTCCCAAACCTAATAATCATACACACACACACATACATACACACACACATCAAAAATAAACACACACATACATACACACACACACATACATACACACACATCAACAACACACATACATACACACACACACACATATACACACACACACATACAAAACACACATACATACACACACACAACACACACACACATATACACACACACATATACACAAAACACATACATACACACACACATCATACAACACACACATCACAAAAAATACACACATACATCACCCCAACATAAAACCAATACATAAAACACACACACATACATACATACACACACACACAACAAAATACACACACAACACACATCATTTACACACAATACATACATACACACACAACATACTACATACAACATTTTAATACACAACAACATACATATAATACACACATAATATAACACACACATACATATACACACACATACATATATACCACATCTACATTCCACACACTTTCTCTATCACACACATCATATTTTCACACTCTACATTCACCCATTATATAACACATTCATTTTCCACATCAAAATTACACACCATTTTAACCACTTCTTATTCACACAACCATATCACACACACACATACTTATACACACACACTCATTCACCACCAACATACATTATCACACACATACATATACACACACATACATATACACACACACATTATATACACACACATACATTCCCACCATACATATACACACATACATATCACACACATTTTACACAACAAAACACACACATACATACATACACACACAAAACACATACACACACATACATACACACATACATACAAAATACATACACACACATAATACAACACATAATACACACATACATACACACATATACACACAACATACAACACACATACATACATACACACACACATTACATACATACACACACACATACTTACCACACACAACTACTTACACACATTCATACACACATACATACATAACACACATACATACACACACATACACACACACACATACACACACACACACACATCCACACATACATACACAACATTACACACATACATACACATAATCACAACATAAAACACACACAAAATTTTAACACATACATACACAATAAAACACACACAACATCACACCCCATACATACACACACATACATACACATCTACACACACATAATACACACACATCTATACACAACTATATAACACACACATATCACCATACATACACACACATACATACACACATACATCCACACACTACATACCCCCCGGGACACCACCTTGTAGTGCACTGTCCGTGCGGTGGCAGGCTTGCCCTTCGTTGATGTTAGGGCTATGCCAGCGGCAGTTGCAGATGCATCTGCTGGTAGGGTTTCCCATGTTGGACAGGTCTCAACGGGGGAGCCAGACAAGTGTGTCCTACAACGACCTGCCTGACCTCACTCCTCTCCCTAAACCCCCTTTCTTTTCCCTCAGGGTCTCCGCCTTGGGAGTTCGTGAGGGGCAACCACGGGCCCTAAGCTTGTCAAGCATTTCTTCCCTTACTTGTGCGACTCTCTCTCTGTCTTCTATCCTATCAGGCCTCCCTTCCCAACTCTTGTTTTCGACCCCGACGCTTAGGTTTCGGGGGCTGGGGCGTGTCTTTCCTGTTTCTGACAATGCTCTTCTTTACTGAACCCAGTCATTTTCTTAAAATCAATCGCACCACCGCCCAAATGCAATAACCCGAATTTCCCAAATACCTAATATCTTAGATGGCCTCTTCCCACCTTGTCACTCTGTTTTTGGCGCTGCCCGAAGTCGACAGAGGGTACAGCATAGAAACTGGGTTAACTGCCTCCCAGGCCGCCTGATGTACGGGGGCCGGTACAGGAAGCCACCTGACCCGGCTCCTATCAGCAGGTGTATAATCCCCTCGGTCGTATTAGTGCGGGTGGCCCCCGGGCGGGGCCCTGATGCGAGGGGGGGAGGCTGTGCAGGCCACTGTCTTCGGAGGACGGCGACAGGACTTGCGTGTCGGGGTGGGGTTTGGAAAGGAACTCAGGATCAAGGTACCATTACCCATTTCAGAGAAAGAGAGTACAGGATTAATGAAGGCAACGAAAATAGAGATTTAAAGTGCAGAAACCAATGGGGCCCCAGCCAAACCAAAGAGAGGAATGAAGAGAAGGTGAACGGACTCCATGTCCAAGAAGCAGCCTGAAGAAATAAAAACCAACGCTATCGATCCTTGGAAAATTGATCGGCGAACTTAATGGATAGATCAATCCAAGAGAAACATTGGCTAATCGGAGCAATCAGAGAGTTGGGAATGCCTACAATCGACTGAAGCGTCTCAGGTTTGAGCAGAGTAGACGCTCTGTTATTGTGATTCCTGTGCTGTGACCCCAAAGGGCATAACAATTTCTCCGTCGGTCACAGAAACAGACCTGATGATGAATCAGGGGACGTCTCAGATGCGGACTAACAGGAACAAAGCGGAGACAAAAGAATGACAAAACCGGGCAGAGAGGAAGGAGGCAGAATCTACCTCTGAAGATGACCAACTCGCAGAGGCAAAAGAAAGGTGGGTGGCAGAAGGCCCAAATCCCGTAAGGAAAAGAGGAAGAAAAGGGGAAAGCGGGAACGGGCTGCCTTTGAAACAGCCGAAAAGCAAAGAAGAGGACACGACAGAATAGACGTAAGAACCGGGCCAAGTGGCCAAATGCGATCATTGTTCCCCGAAAGAAAGAGAGGTATGCGGATTCCTAGTCGGGGTTAAGAAGGAGTTCCCGACGAGCAGGTCCGGACCTCAGTGGATAAGATCCTAAAACGGGCTCTGGAGACCTGTTAATAAACTCTCAAAAATAATACAGACAATGGGGCAGGTCTTCAGAAAACAATGACTGATCTGCT
This sequence comes from Teleogryllus oceanicus, assembly GCA_964035755.1. Classification (NCBI taxonomy): domain Eukaryota; kingdom Metazoa; phylum Arthropoda; class Insecta; order Orthoptera; family Gryllidae; genus Teleogryllus; species Teleogryllus oceanicus. Next base: position 321,243,386 of record CAXIVR010000001.1, on the reverse strand, counting down.
AGGAAGCGACGCGAAATCGTCAGTAGAGTCCACAAAAACATGTTGAGATCTGGATCTTGGTGAGATTTTTACTAAAGAGGGTATTCTGGGGCTTTGCGAAAGCGGCTGGAGAAGAAAATGCACTGACACTAGTCGATTAGATCTTGCGCAAATGCTTAGGGTACACGGATTGCCTCTGTACACTGCCATCACCCATATGGAAAAGATCCGGCGAACACGGCAAGATAAGGATTGGTTGGGTCAACTGCCCGGGTCGAAGGTGAGAAACCGACGTGTTTTAAGTGCTGGCCTACGGTCATATCTCAACGAAGTGTAAGAGTGATGTGGACCAGACCAGACTCTGTAACAGATGCGGAGAAGGAGGTCACATAGCAGCTGACTGCAAGAAAGAGGGAGATGCGCTTTATGCCTCGAGAAGGTCATCGGAAAAATTGTGCTCACCCAGCTGGCGGCAATAGGTGCCCAGTATTTAAAGGGTTTTAAATGAAAGCTCGACGATCATGAAAGTGATAAAATCAATTTAAATCCTGAGGTGCGCACGATCTGCTCATGCAGACAGTACGGGAAGAAAAGTGGATCTGGTGATTTCGGAACCATACAAACATCTCGCCAAAACCGTGGGTAACGGATACGACAAATACAGCTGTCATCTGGTCATGGCAAATGCCCCTTCCAAGTGTGAAGAGTTTCGAAGCTGGATCTGATGGCGCAGATCGAGGAGTCTTCTTCATGGGTTTCTACGCTCCCCCCAGCCTTTCAAGTGATGGTTCAAGGATTTCCCTTTATAGACTTACTGCGGATGCGGAGCAGCACTACCCGGCATAGCCGGAGACTTCAATGCCTGGGCCGTCGACTGGGTAATGAAAAACGAACGGACAGGGAGGCATTGCTGAGGCATGTCTACTCTAACGTCGTCTTGCTCAACAGTGGTGATCATCCCAAAGTTCATCAAGGAGATGCTACCTCTATTGTGGATCTGACTTTGTCAGTAGCAGCGTTGCAGAACCTGCTCCTGGGAAGTGCGGTTTTTTCCTGCCAGCGACCATTGTGTGATTCTGTGGGAGTTATCCATCGGGGCATCGCTAAAAAGGACAAAGAAATACCAAGGCAGTTAGCTGGAAAGCATCCGCTTTGACCCCAAAAACCTTTGCAGTGGCGGGCTGCCGACAATCACGGTGGAAATGCGGAAAGTAAGACAGCTAATCTGATGAGAAGTCACAGGCGTGTGACGCTACCATCCTCGAAACGCGACGCATCGTTTGCCATCTGTCACTGGTGGAATGATGACATTGCCGCCCTCCGGAAAGATTGTCTGAGGAAGAAGAGCATCCTGGCGGGAAGAAGCCCAATTCTCAGGAATTGGTGACATTATTCAAAATTGCGCCGGAAGGCAAATTTGGGTATCAGGGGAAAACAAGCAGCAATGCTGGCTGGAACTGCTCTCGAGTGGAAAAGACCTGGGGAGACCCTATAAGGTAGTCATGACCCATCTAAAAAGTCAGCCAATGCTACAACCGACGTGTCCGGAACTTCTGAGGAAAATTGTCTTTGAACTGTTTCCCCAAAAGTTGGAAATTTACCCAGTTCATAGACCACAGAGTTCAACTCAATTGAGGATATTCCACCCATCACAGAAAATCAACTAAAGGGCGTGGATAGGTGGGAATAAAAGCTCCTGGCCCAGATGGATCCCGAACATCGTTAAAAATGCCGTCAAGATGGCACCCTCACTGTTTCTGGATGTGTTCAATCTTGCCTTCAAGAGGGGATTTTTCCCCGAAAGAGCTCCCAAAACTGGTCTCCTTCCCCAAAAGGGAAAAAAGAACCGGACGAAACCCAAAATCATACCGTCCACTCTGCATGCTGGATACAGCCGGGAAATACTGAGCGCATAGTACAAGAAATAGAGGCGCCGTCGACGCAACTGGCCGTACCCAAAATGGTTTCCGGAAGGTCAACCCCCCCTCGACGCGATTGACCTGGTGGTGAGAACGGCCAAAGACGCCATTTCAGGAACAAGGTGGAAAGGAGGACGATGGGGGTACGCCTGGTGACACTGGACATCAAGAACCCTTTAATTCCGCCAAGTGGATGCATCATGAAAGCACTCCCGAAATGACAGTACCCAAATCTTGCGGATAGTGTCAACTATTTTACTGACGAACATTAACGTACGACACGAAGACCGGTGTTAAAGAATCAGAGTGACTGGAGGGGTTACAAGGTTCAGTTCTGGGACCTTTGCTGTGGAACCTAATGTATGACGGGCCCTTTTGAAACAAGAAGTACCAAGGGGACTAAACTGGTGGCATATGCTGATGATCTGGCCGTGGGAATCGTCGCAAAACATCTTGATGATATAAAGTTTCTTCCGACAACACCTTCGAGAAAAATCAGCCGTGGATGGAATCAGTAGGGGTGAAGTTGGCGGAAAAAAACTGAGGCAGTCCTCTTTCCGGTCGGAACAGCTGAGGGCATTACACCAGGTTGGAGGGCATGAAATCACTTCTCAACCCTTCATTAGATATCTGGGGTCATGATAGATGCGCGGCAAATTTAACCAAGCTGAACACGGTGGTGCCAGGCGTCAGTGGTCAGAACGACCTTATCCCATAATGCCAACATAGGAGGACCAAAGCAAAGAGAAAAAGGGTCTACTCCATCAGTATAACATCAATACTGATGTTTGGGGTTCCCATATGGGCTAATACACTGCAGATCAAGCTTCTCAGGGGAAAAACGCCCTGTTTATAGACTAAGGGGCCCCGAGAGTCTCAGTGCTTTCCGCACCGTGTCTGAAGACGCATGTGCGTCATTGACAGGATGCTGCCTGTTGGAGTACTCTCGAAGAGCGAAAAACCTTTACCGGCAGAAAGAATCCCTCATGAGTCCGAACAACCAGACTACAGGAACGCGTAAAGCCTAAGACTATGGCAAACAATGTGGATTCCTCAACGAAAGGCAGGTGGACGTCCGCCCTTTTCCGCAATTAGATGTTTGGATCAACAGAAAACATGGCGAGGTCAACTACTACCTCACAAGCTTCTATCGGGACATGGATGCTTTCGAGCATATCTGATCGCTTCAAGCACGACGACTCTCAGAATGCCCGGACTGCCTGAGTCAGTGAAGATGTAGAACCACGTCTTCATGTGCCCCAGATTCATTAGTGCACGCAGTGCTGGGAATCAACAGTTCGTTTGGAACTTCGGCCTGAGTCCTAGTTAATGCAATGCTCTCCTCAAAAGAAGCGGAGGCGACGAACGGATTCTGCGAAGGAAGTCCTACTGGAGCTTCGTCGTCTTGAAAGAATACGAGCTGAAATGAATGCCCAACGTGTAGATGGTATGGCGTACCACAACTCCTGAAGGAAGAACAACAGCTAGTTTCTCCCCGTGAAGTAATACCAAGCGTAGTTCCACGGGGTAAGAGATATGAGAGGTGGTTTTTAGTCGTAGGGGATATGCTTATCGAGCCGACATATCCAGGAGGAGCTACTATTCCTGGAATACGTAAAGAGTATTTTCCACCTCAACGAAAAAAAAAAAAAACACACATACATACACACACATACATACACACATACACACACACATACATACACACACATACATACATACATACATACATACACACACACACACATGCTCGCTCACCCTATTAGACGCTGCCGTAAAAACTGCCTACTGGATATGCTCCAACTCCCTCCTCCAGACGTAGTGAGAGAATAACAAATCTACCAAGACCGACGTCAAATACACTGATGACGTAACCAATGACGAGACAGACCGACAAAACTATCGGGAGAGAACGAGAAAAAATACCAACACTTCTTCCTCTCCTAAATCAATCCTATCACTCTTCCCCAAATAGATATAGAAAAACTTAAATTTAAAAAAAATTAAAAATATATTTATAAAATCTAATAACTATGCCGGTCACCACAGCGCATGCAGTTGCGAAAACGTCGACTGCGGTGCGTAGGCATGAACATATATGTGATTGTCCCTTCATCCCTTATTACCATCCTATGACCGCATAGGATATTATTCAAGTCGAACAATCTTGTCTGAACATTGGATACAGCCGAAATGGATGTTCCTCATAGCGAGTGAAGACCCGTTAAGCCCTCTGGGAGAAACCTGACTGGGCCTCAGAATCAAGTGGTGCGTGGTTTGGGGCTGATATTCGGAGAGAAAAAGTGTAAAGTAAAATTAAAAATATAAATAAAAACTCAAATATTGAGAAGTAAATACTATAGTTTTCCCCACTTCCTGCTTTCCATTTCTATCCTCCTCTTTCCTTCCTCTTTGAAAATCTCCTTACTTCCCTAACAAAGTATCTATTCTAATTTAAACAATTCTTTAAAAACCTCGAGTTTCACAATGCCATCCTTGGACGGATAGAGCATTAATTACGAAAGAGTCTTGTAAATGGACATTTGAAAATTTGGTATTTAAAAGATTTTTTAATTACACTACCTTTCCTTGCAGACTAGTCAATAATGCACTTCCAACACATCTTTATCACAATTCATAGTGAACTCAATAAACCAACATTTTTTCCTAACGACCTCACGGTAATCAATAATTCACAGATTTCCAACGATGACTGGTGAGAAAGTTATTCTAGGTTCTGATTGTAAACGTTCGACTTCAAAACCTTTTGTGCAACAAGAAATTTAAACCTCTCAACAAAAGACATTAAATTGTAATTTTCACTTCGTATTTTTGAGTAGTACGAAATATTGGAAAGGTGCAAGTAACTTTATTTAAACATCACTACATACCAATGCTGAAATCCATTTCGAAGGCAAATGCAAAATAATATTGTATATTAATTGAAGTAAATTTGGTCTAATTTTTAAAGTTCGAGTTCAGGTTCAGGGAATGTTGGTGGGGCTTCATACAACCATTGGATATGTGCCAACTAGAGCAAAGTGTAAATGCGACTTAGCGAAAATAACACTACTCAAATTTATTGAAGGTTTTTTCAGGTAATCGACTGTGTCGCCTTACAGTAAAAGGGGAACAGAAGCAGAATACTTTTAAACGCCAGGCATGAATTTGTCATAAACATATACATTATGTCAAATTGATGATAAATATTGTAATCGCTGGTGCGCTGTTTCTCTCCTGCGAATCCTCATACTCTCCATTCCATATTCTCTGCGCATGTTTTCCTGAGTTTCAGAATCACTACCTCTATTATACCGGGCTATATCACTACCGTCTATCATACATGAGCTTAATTTGAATGAATGCATTTTGTGGAACACTTGAGAACCAAGAAAGTGAAAAAAATAGTTCGCTGTAACCACTTCGCATCGGCGAACGAGCACAACAAAGTTAATTGAATTTGATAGCGCTGTTGACGAAATTACTTAATCCTCCACCTCTGGTGAAACGAGCTCAAAACTCGAGCAGTTGCCCAAACTTTTGTTCCGTGGACATGGGTTTCGTGGTAACAGAGTTTCACGACTGCCAGTGGCGATAGAATTCACCACCGCCTGCTCCAAGGTCAGGGCTTGCGTAGCTCAGTCACAGACCTGGCGAACGGCCGCCCCTCTGCTGAGGGGAGGGCGAAGTGTCCTCGTTGCCAAAAGCTGCGGCGCCGTTGCCGTCGCTCTCCACTGCAGTCTTCATCCGTCCCAGCACACGGTGACAGGCGGCAGGCACCTCCAACCCCTCCGCTGGTGCACGTGCTCCTGCTGCAACAAGATTGCATTCAAAGCCAGCTCTAGCAACTAATGACGCACACGTTCACGTGCAGATTATTTCATGGCAAATAACCGTTTACATTAATTTCTGAATGAAAAATCTCGTGTCCCTTCAATACCAGGTAATACAAATAAAATTGTTGCTCACGAAGATAGTAACAAAATCGAACTTAGAGATTAAAAACTCGGCAAAGAGAAACTTTAGACACTTTAGAAAGAAATTTTGGAATAATTTATACAAGGAAAGTATTGCTTTCCCCCGGAGTAAAACACCAATTGATGAAAAATTGATTCAAGACTTCACTGATTCGAAGTATATGAAGGTCATTTCGTAAGTCTAGGTAATTATTGTATCAGTCAACTGAATGGGAAAATATTTACCAACAGATTGTACTAGAATGTTCGTCGTAATGAATATGAAATTGGTTCGGCAACAGGAAAGTTAATGAAAAATTAAAGTCTATCAATCCTTACGTCATTAGGCAGGAAAAGAAAAAGGTTTTACTTTTGTAGATTTATCATCGATTTTGTACGATATCGTTTCTTTTACGTCAAATTCATTTAAAAACTGACGGTGAGAATGTTTTCTATTAGTTTTTTTAATTGTTGGATCCCTAACTAAGCCATTTACTTCAATTGTGTTTAATTCTTTTGTATTTAATTTTATTTTTAAATTTGGGTCATCCCCCCCGCGCCCAGTGGGTTTTAGCATTTAAGGAACTAAGGCCTCTACTGTGGCCGATACTACAATGCATTAGATTCTGGTGCTTGTTAGACCTCTAGATATTCGAGCATTACTACCACGAACAACTTACCGCTGTTCCACTTACATTTCTTCCACTATCACTTCAGCTGCCCTTGATCAACGACTGCCCCGGGATAACCGTTACCCCCCATGTCATACACGCGTTTTGATGCACGTGACCAGCCAATGCATGTCGCAACCTCAGGTTCTGAATAATTTCAATTGTTTGTTTATTTTTCTAAAAACGCTAAATGCTAAAAGCAGTTAAAACTATGGGGAAGTGAATCCAGTGCAAACTAATTCTGGGGGCAGAATCCTCACCCATATACCATTTAATTCTTAATACTGATGTAAACTAACGTTTTTTAATAATGTTTTCTTTATTTATTTAGTAAAAAACAGTCAAAAACTGAATGTGACGTATGGGGGAGAAAATCATCTGCGCACGCTTTCTTGAGTTTCAGAATCCTTCCCAACAATTTAACTATTAATAGTTGAAAGATGAAAATCGTAATTAATAATAATAATAATAATAATAATAATAATAAATTTTAAAAAACGCGAGGGATTAACATTTCGAAAACTAGATATTTTCGTTGCAAAATTACAGAAAACTTATTTTTAACAGTAAAGGAACAAACAGATTTGATTTTTCGGTATTGTTGAAATAAAACTCACCAAAAGCTCTACTACCACGAAGCAAAGGAAAGTTCAACAAAACGTGCGCATGGTGAGCTACATTTACATCCAGAAGCAAGCAAGGGCCATCTCAGCATTTGCTCAATGGAACAGAAACTGGACAAAACCCGATCGAGATGGGGGTTGAATATGAAAATGAAAATATTCTACCCCATGTAAACCGCTTGGAAGATCTAACACTGTAGGTGTTTGCTAATGTAATCATGCCCTTCATTAACGAATCGACTTAACATGGCGGGAAAACTGATCACGAAAATTTTGAAAAATTATTTCCATTGAACTCGAGAGAACTTGCAAAGATACTGAAGTTACATTATATTTAGCAGAAAAAATGCACTGACTAAGCATTCGCTTAAATAATCAGGGAAACTAGACTAATGCTAGACATGAAAGTTAGAATCACGTGCATGGCATTTGTATATTATTTGTACAATACTTTAATGCAATTTTAGTTTAGTGAAGACAGGACTAGTTTCCCCAAACATTATGCCATATATTGGAGGGGGGCGGAGAACATTTGCGAAAAATACAATACGGCTGAGAATTTGTAAATACTGAACGAACTGCACAATGAAATAAGTTTTGTTTTATTTCATTTAAATGGAGTTCAGGGGAAATATTTATTTTTATTTAAAATGACTTAATATTAATCTTTGCCATGACGAAAACTTTTGAATATTTAACTATTTTTACTGTTCATCACCCAACTGTTTACTCCCTATAGAGATGAAAGAAATAATCAATAAAATTCTGAAACTATCGTTAAAAATGAATTAAGTGACAAAATAAGTCTAAAAGTTTAATACGTTCTCTACATAACGACAATGATCATAATCAACTAATAAAAATTATCTTTTAAATTCGCCCAAACAAAGAAAGGGCAACTTCCATGCAATTTCTGAACACCTACCACAATTTAATTGACACGGCGCAACTCATTTCATGCTAAAATTTGGAAATAAAATGTCGACAATGCACTTATTTCGTATTACGTAAACTTACCTCAAAATACGAACGAATTTCAGTTAGTCTGGTCCTCGATAACACCTTTAAATTGCCACGAGGTCAATTATGTAAACGGTTGGAACCAGAGACAGATTACACGGAATTTAAAACGGAAAAAAAATTAATCTAATTGTCTTAAGTTTTACCCGTGTAATGAACCACAAATTACAAAACTCATTACCTTAATAATGGTGCCAGCCAAACATAATCGATAAACCAATTCCATCACCCGTAGCTCCCAAAAATTCATCGCTGCCGCCGCACCTGGCTTTGTTGACGGCTGATACCATCTGCCCCTCTCCTTCAAAACCCTTCCTTCCACCCCCCACTACTCGTTTCCCCTTCTCAAACGTTAAAGCCAGAGAGTATACTAATAGAGACGGCACTCAATGTTAATCCCAACGCTCTTATTCAAATTTCTAATTTTCATGGAGGGGGGAAGCCGCCATCTGGGCCCCCGATTGAGCCAATAGCGTCGAAGGGCGTTCTACCAATGGAGGTGGCGCGTATTGACGACCGGACATTTAAATGAATTGTTTTCAAAATGGTCAATGAATACATTATTTTCGTAAAATAAGTAGAAATTTAAGAAGAAAAAAATATTGATTTGGAACCCTAAGTCACTGAATGGAATTATTGCCCAAAGTGCAAAATAAAGTTATTTATAAACTCAATATTTATTTCTAAATTATGTAAATAGTCATACACAATATAAACAATATTCAATTTTTTAACAAAATAAATGTGAGCAAGTAATCAGACAAAGATTATTTTACTTTGCCATTGACTAAATATTGAAACCATAAATTTAGACAATTGTCCAAATATAACTAGTGACCATTACTTCTTTAATATTGCATCATTATCAAAATGACATTCCAGCTATCAACACCTGTAAAATTTTCCCAGCCAATTATCAAAATTGCTACAAAGGTACAATACAAATGAATATTATGATAAGTTTTATAAATAAACAGGAAACTTGCATCTGCACATAATCCACAAAATCTGTCTTTTTGCTTGCTTCTTCAAAAAGCAATATTACACTAAACTGCATTACAAGAAACCTGTTTTACCTCCTACCTAGTACAAGTGATGAACAAGTACAAAATTACATGATTCTACTTCAACTTCATTAATCTCAAAGCAGAGTTTTTGGACTTGGTAGGTTTCACTAATATTCTGATATTACAGGCTACATATTTGTCCAAAAGCATGGCTAGTTGCTCAATGGATCGTGGATGAAAATCCAAAGGTCGATAAAAATTTTCCAGAGTTGATACAGGTATTGAACAGTTTTCAATTACTAAAAAATATTTTCATGTCTTTCCAATCATGTTATGTGACTATTGCACAAATTTCTCAAAACAATATAACTAAATAAAGCACTTATCATACTCAGGAGATTATACCCAACAGACATCTCAAGAACCATCAGAAATATGTTTAGAAAATAGCTAATGCTTCCTGGTAAAATGCCAAACTGTTACACAAAGACTTATACATAGTTCACAAGACAGATAGTGGGCCAAAAACCTGGGATTAAAATTTACTGCCGAAACACCAAATGATTATCACTCAAAAATACAATTTTTTATTTATTAATGAACCCCAAAAAAACTTCAATTTGGTAAAATGTCTACAACAAGTGGTCCTGCAGTTTGGATTTACTAAATTACATATAGTAACAGGAAGTGCTACAGAATAGCACAGACTTTCTATGTTAAGTTTTCTAATTTCCTTGGAGTGGCCCGGGCTCTATGGTCTTCCCTCATCCTCTTGCCAGCTGGCATCTATGCCCAAAATACATTTTTGCCATTTTTTCAACTCTTGATTACCAAATAAAATAGAACCAAATATTATTTTAAATATTAAGAAGGCTAAAACCTTGTCTTAAATAGATTTCATTGAAATATTTGAAGCAATTTAAAAAAAGGCGTTAAGCGTTTCTGTAAATGCAAAATTGAAGCTCTTTTTCTCTGGAATCTATTTGAATTTTCGAAAACTTCATTTGAAGTAATTTGAAGAACTTCCCCCTCAAATTCAATAATATATCCATTGAATTGCATATTACTGGGATGAGATATTGAAAGAAATAAAACATTTGTGCAATTTTTTGGGGAAAAAAAAAGAATACAAAAATGAAAATTACATTATATTTTATTAAACAGTACCATTACCACTATCGTTGGAAAATAGTTTAAAGAAAGAAATTGAAGCCACCTTTGAGAAAATTGTGTTTGAGCTATTCTGAAAATGAGTAATTTTGACTCATTTGAATAAAAATGTTGAGTTCTCAGAAAATTTATTGACATTATTTAAGCGCAAGTACTCATAAATATAATCTGTTCAGAAAAAAAGGACGTTTTGAGAAAATCTTTTGTCATTTTTAAAATTCCAAATAGTTCATCCACAATTCACAAAAAATCAAAATTTTAAAAACAATCTTCCCCACCTTAAATGAAATATTTATGCACATCAAATTTAATCGAAGGAAAAGTCTCTAACTTCAATTGTAATTGTAAGAAGTTGATGATAAAACACACACTTAAATTTCTGAAAAATTCAGAGTTAATCTTGAAAATTGGACCTTTTCACCTTTATAAGTATTTTACTTTGTTCTTACAAGAAATTAAAACAAAAAATTTGATGCCATTTTTTGAGAAAATTCTGAATCATTTCTTACGGCTTCATATAATGTTCCCACAAAAACTAAGGAAGGTTTTTAAAAATTTCTAACCTTCTACAAGATACATATTGACAGGGTTTCTTCAATTTGAAAAAATTCTGCATGGTTTAGGCGCTATATTTGTTCACATACTACAAACGTTTTGCTTCCAGTTGGTTTTCGGGATCAAGATCCCAAAACAGAGATTCTGACTACACCACGTGTTACAGGATTTTTCTCTTCATTTTAACCCAGAACTCAGGAGAAATGTTGTCCACTACATGCCGAGCAGATCCTGCAAAAAGAAATAAGGATGTTTAATTAAAAATTTAAAAAAAGAAAAAAATTTTCTTATTACACCTTCTAGTTGCTAAAAATAATAATAATAATAATAATAATAATAATAATAATAATAAAAATAATAATAATAATAATAATAATAATAATAATAATAATAATAATAATAATAATAATAATAATAATAAATAATAATAATAAATAATAATAATAATAATAATAATAATAAAAAAAATAATAATAATAATAATAATAATAAATAATAATAATAATAATAATAAATAATAATAATAATAAATAATAATAATAATAATAATAATAAATAATAATAATAAATAATAATAATAAATAATAATAATAAATAATAATAATAAATAATAATAATAAATAATAATAATAATTTAAAAATAATAATAATAAAAAAAATAATAAATAATAATAATAAATAATAATAATAATAATAATAATAATAATAATAATAATAATAATAATAATAATAATAATAATAATAATAATAATAATAATAATAATAATAATAATAATAATAATAATAATAATAATAATAATAATAATAAATAATAATAATAACTCCCTCCGGAAACTCAGGACGCACATCAGCCAAAATTGTGGGATCCGCATTATGTACTAGTCTGCCTGCAGTGAACATTAACATTTCCCGCGTGAAGCATGCTCCAGCATACATATCTCAACCTTATGAGAATTTCCTAAGGGCTAGATGCCAAAGTCAGGTCCCCAATTGCCTTTAACCATTTCATACACCTGTAATAAAATTAGTAATGTATTATTGAGCTATTATAGTTATATCAAAATCACCTTAATGTTAATATAGCTATTATAACTTATCAATTACATGATTATTAAAGCAACCAGTGCTTTCATGACTTCAATACATTGGATGTTCATAATAATTGTGTTTACAATATCCTCGCATATAATTACATTATAAATTAATTTCATGTATTATTTAGTGACATAGTTAATTTACTACGTCCTAAATAGTACATAAAAAATTGTTATAGAACCATGCTAAGTATTTCATATCGCTTACCTTTCAGACTTAAAGAATTGCTGTTCACTCCTATTTTGGTTGTATCGGCAATTGGCTACCCAACAACGCCTAAATTGGGGCATTTCGAGAAACAAACGCAGAAACACAAACGCCGAAACACACAAACGCTAAAACACACAAACGCTCTGGCAAAAACGTTCAGATGAAACCGTTTCGTTTTCACACAAAGCATGTTAATAATTGCCGGGTCTGGCCTGTAGATTTCTTGCACCACTTGCGCCTTCGACGCTATTGGCCCACGGAGGGGCCCACATGGCGGAATTCAAATTTAAATTTAAATTTAAATTAAAAATTCAAATACAATTCAAATAAGAACAGGCCCCGGCCTATCTACTGGCAGACCACTGGTTAAAGCCCTTCTCTCAACCCCTCCATAGATGCCAGATTTCGAGCGATATGAAGCAATGAATGTTCGTGCTTCATGGCGTTTGAATCAATTTATGCAATATACAAAGAAATACGAAATAAACTTAAAACGTATGTCCATGGCAATCGTTTAAACCGTTGCTAATGCGATGATATGATTTTATGATATGAATTTTCTTTGTAAGCCGGTGGTGCGAAAACAAAACGAACTTTCTCGCCAGTTTTTTACCGTAAAATTACGAAAAGTACTCAAATATTCAAAAATTGTACATGACCTTATTTCAAACATATCTTTAGGAACAGGTTTCACTAAGGGAAAAAATATCTCTATCATTAATACTTTGGTTGTAGAAGACACCGAAAATATTTTAAACTTTGCAGTTTTCGAAAAATAAGTGTTTTCAATGAACACGAGACCTGCACCACTGTCTTAAGCGTCCTTCACACTATCCAACAACAAATTTATTCACAAACAAAATGGAGCCAGTTTTTGAAACTTTGAAATGTCACAGGGACCTCATGTACAGTAACCCCAAAATTTAAAGATCAGTTTCAAATTCAAGGTCACGACATCTGCAAGATCAATTGGGGAATATGAATTTTAGAGAAAATCGGCTGAACAGTTTAGCCGCTAGCGTTGGTCGAAGACGGACGGACTGCTGGACAGACGGACAGATAGACATTTTGCCGTTGTTCGATTTTTTGGTTTCAAAGACCCACAATACATGGATTCTTGCTACAACACATGTTAGAGGATTTTTTTCTAAATTTTAGCATCTGTATTTATCCACTTTTTCGTTATCAGGGCTTTTAGTTATTAAAAGTTATTCTCCTGAAATGTATCCGTTTTCCGCTTAGCATTACAAAACTTTCTTTCTACCCCGTAGCGACAATATAAAAAGTAACAATTCATAAAACGATGTCTCACATTAGTTTCGTGATAACAAATTAACTGTAAATGCAGAAAAATCCGCTTCAATTCACTTCTCTAATTCAAATTGTCAATTCCATGCGTCAATGAAAATGAACAATATGGATGTGGCTGTTGTCCAAGTAGCAAAATGAGTGTTTCTCGCACTGAGGTCAAACCTCAAATAGAATACCCATGTAACTGAATTAATCAATAAATTAGGTTTACTATGTTAAGCATTTGAAATTTTAGAAATATCAGGTTTGCAGAGAAAATTAGACCTACTCCATTCTCTTAAGGGTTCTGTACGCTATCTGAGGACAAAGTTTAATAAAAAAAATTGAAGTAAAATTTTAGAAAATTTTCAAAATGTTGAGGCCCTATGTAAAGGACTACCAAATAATTAAAAAATTCCGTTACAAATTCACTGGATATCGAGTTTTTTTTAAACCGATTGAGGAATATCAATTTAGGGGCTAATTTTGATGGCGGAAGTGTTTTGGCGCCGACATTAACCACAGACGGACAGACACGTTTTACCGTCAATCGATTTTCCATATAAATGACCAAGGAAATGGATTCTGACTCCACAACGCGATAAGAGGAAGTAATTTACGATATATAGGAACACAGTTGATCCACATTTTCCGGCGCAAGGTTACAATAGTTTTTCTTCTTACGGTGCAAAGCGAGGAAGTGTATGTGTGTGTGTGTGTCTATATATATATATATATATATATATATATATATATATATATATATATAATGCAACGGAACACACGTCGTGGCCTTCCCTCCGACGTGCCGCGCATAATACAACTCTGTTGCGATAAGGTGTCGTTAGCCCTAAGGATGTGAGATCGCGTGGGCGTTACGGCGTCGTTCGACAGTTCACTGCCGTCCCGACGTCAGACCTCTCGAGTTGTTTCGAATCGATTGCCTAGATGAGGCTTATGTCTGAAAATGCACCTGGGTGAGGAATACGGGCAGGTTTATACTCAAGCAAAACACTTGTGGCTCTGGCATACAAGGCTGTATATTCTATACTCAAGGAATGAAAAGAAACAAACAAAAAGAACACACATAAATTCAACAAAAATAGCCCTTGACACACAATCACGTATAGAGCGTGACCTTCGTGATCGGAAATGAATATCCGGAGCAATTATGCTACCTCTTTTCACAATAATTAAGTATTTCGAATTGATTCATTTAATGAATTGTACTTTGTACACCATTTGGTGCAGGCATGCCTTGGTCTTAAGGACCCAAAGAATACACAGTGGAACCTTCCTACTTTGAATTGCTTTCATTCCTGACAAATGGTTCTTAATCTATAACACACTTCAATCTCTACTTTTAACAAAACTCAACACAAAGTAAAATTAATCAAATTATTTACAACACCCCTTTTTTTAACACTTGATTAATTAGGTGACTTGTTTAAATTGAATTACTCATTGCTGTTCTTAACAGGGCTTTCATTCAGGAGTTTTACACATCAATACTCACAAATGTGGCTTGAAATACCTAATACTTGAAAGCTCTAAGAAACAAACAGTGTGGTTTAGCATAGTTCAATTACATTTCTGCCGTTTCTGCAACGTCTGTCGCACGGGTACTCACGCTTCTCCAATGGGGTTTTACGTGAACTGGCTTAGTTGAGTGCTGCGAGCGGCGCCTTGGCGCCTTGGCGCCTCGGCGTTCGGGGACGTGGCGTTCGCTTTACGCGACCTCCGGAACTCGCTGCGCTGGCCTCGACGGCTCGTGCTGGCGACGTGTCGGGGTAGCTTGGCCTCACGATCCTCCGCTCCTTCTTTCCGCTGCGTTTCCGAACCAATTTTCTCGGCCGGGAAGTGCCTCGGCCTCGCCTCTGCGCCCGTCATCCTTCCCCAACACAAATGCTTCTCTGGCGGTGTTTTCAGGAATGGTTATCGCCTTGGCTCCTTGCTTCGGTGATGTGACGTAGCGGCGATGCAGAAATTGTTCGGCGTACGCCGGAAAAGAGTCCGATTCAGCCCTCACTGAATTCACATAATTCACTCTCACTGATATGTTCTTTCCGTTGCGAGTATCAGCAAAAACGAGTACAGTGTTTGTTCTCTTCTCGTATTCAGATTAAACGAATCTCGCGTGAAGTTCCCTGCTGGCGACTAACGATCCGTCCTCCTCCGAGATTTTACTGAGAATCCTTCAACTTTTAACGGACGAAATCTCTTGCAGTCGGCTTCCCTCGTTTTTCGGTTACCGGCCAATCATAAGATCTCGTTCCCAAGCTTATCTTTCGAATTTCTTATTCGTGGACAAGCGTTTCGCTCGACGCGGCCGCGGCTGACGTCAGATAGTGACGTGGTTCTCGCGCCCCGTTCGAATTCGCGAACTGCTGAAGACGGTAGTCTGGGAAATTTCATATATGGTCTGGTCCGTTACCAGGGCGTATATTAGAGCTCGTCTCAATATATATATATATATATATTATATATATTAAATCAGTTGCCTTTGCCTTTCAGCCCCAGGTATCAGAAGGGAGAGACAGATTATATCAAGAAAAAGTAACGTATATGAAAACTCGATCAACCACTGCTACTTAGTTATTTGGATAAAACAAAGAAAATATTGGTGTCCTAGCCTAATGAACTCCCAGGGGTAAGCATACTACCTATTCGGGATTCCTGTTCAAATTTAATAATGACACTTTTTTTCTATTCTGAGGGCTATAGAAATCAAGTGACAAAATATCTCAATTGCAACAGTTTAAATTCATAAATAAATAATTGGGATGAGATATGCAATATATTTCTTTTGATAAATTAAATAATACTAGAAGCACCTGGCAATATTGCTTCTGAAAAATACATCTTGTATTATTTAAATCTTCCACATCACATTATATCACATTATTATGCACCAAACATAAAATATACACAATCAATTTGTGAAAATCACCTATAGACTCAAACTGAGAATTATGTTCAGTTTTTGTCCTTTTATTTTTAAACAGACTTTGAACAGAATTATTATAGATAATTTATTTCACACTTTTTTATTATTATTCTGCTACAATTTTAAGGATTATTTTTTCCCCATCTTCAGACTAGAACATTATCTATAATTAGTAAATTGTTAATAGTGAAATTACTAATATAACTAGTTATATTGGTACTATAACTAGGTATATTCTTACAACTTTATCAAAAAAAATAGTATTTAAATAGAATAACATTATAATAAGATTATTCAATATACTCACTGATGTGACTTTCTGTTAATTTATTAAAAATTAAAAAGAAAATTTTTAAAAATTTTAAGTATGAAGGGAGGGAAATGGTATTTCTACTGTGAGAAAAAATGAGAAGTTTACATTTTCCCAAACTCAGTAAAATGTTTGTTTTGCAATTCGTAATGATTTCCAACTACTATTTTTGAAAATTATTTATTTATGAAATAATAGAAAGAGTATTCATGAAACGAATTTACAGTTAAAAACGTACGGAGAAATACATACTTTGATATTTGAGCTATTAAATGGGGAAAATTACTTATATTTTAGAATGAGAAAGTGTGAAATTGTGAAGGAATATGATGTAAATTAAACAAATGATAGTGAGGCTACTTCTCTTAGGCCTGTGTCACTCGAGTGTTAATGCACGTCACCTAATGCTGATGACATCAGCTGCGTCGATGCCTGTGCACACGTCACATAATGCGCATCATGGATTAACACTATCTTATGCGAAATGGCAAATAAGCCCTTTACGACATGCTTGTTCCCACAACTCAAGCAAGACACGCTAACGCAAGTTGAGATAACCATTTTTCGCTTTCAACGCGGCAACGACGCAAGAAAAAACTCACGGCGCCAAGAGCACTCATGTGTCATTTCACGTAAAATAGTGTTAATCAACACACCTGTTAAGTCACTCATATGCGCAGGCATTGACGCAGTTGGCGTCATGTTAGGACCATTTGTAACGTGGCAAGGTGATGGGAAGATCCAGTGACAGTGCCCAATGCGAAGTGCTTTTTCAGACAGTGTAGTGGCAAGCAGCCTGTTGTAAATTGCGGGAAAGTTGAAATTATATTATCGTAAAAGCGGGCTACTTATAACATAATGAATGTGCAAAAACTGATGGGACCAACAAGAAGTGTTGTAAATGCCGGGAAAAAGTAAATTGCGGGAATGTAAAAGTGGGGTTTTACTGTATTATATCAGTATCGGTGCATCAAAAGATCTTGATGAGTGCTGGGCACTAGGCAATGTGTCTGGCTACTGTAAGTATTGCCATTCTCCTTGTGAAGATGCTGTAAATATAATTCTGTAGTCATCTACTGGGGCTTCTTTTGGACTGCTATCAGCAGACATCTGTTGTTCTTTTGGAAAAAAATACACACCCCACAGCCAGCTGTCTCTTCTATATCTCAGGGATATTGTATTTTTGTGATCAGGGGTATGTGTGTGGAGTGGCTTGGCATGCCATTTTGTTTGGCATTTACTTTGTTTCCTCTTCTCTACTGATGAAGCAGGCTCTTCCCAGCTTAAGGATATTTTATGCATTTCAAAATAAAATGTTTGAAGTTGACTTGGGAATATAAACAAAGCATTATTACAGCTGAATGCTTACCAAGTGTCCGTGTTCTTCCGTGCTACGAAATTATTTTACTTCTATAAATGAGTGCAACAACTTTTAAAAGATTTCCAATTATAGTTGCATCAGTAGTATTATTATTATTATTAATTTTTATTTTATTTTGTAATGGAGGGGGAAATCTTTTATAGATACCGGCGAAGCCAGTTATGTGAGACTTCCATCGTGGGCTCACCGACTAAAACTCAATCTCTTTTAAAGCCTTGAGTTTCCTCCATGGAACCACAGACATTACTTCCATGGAGGGAGCAGGCAGGTGGCTGAGTTGTTTTCAAAGCTCAAGCCGCTTCAAGGGCGTGAGTCAGTTTTTCTTCCTTTTCATGATGAACGCCACAAACTCTTGTATGAAGCACCACTTTCTCCGACTTCAGCATGTGCTGCACCGCAGCTATTCTGGCGAGATGTCCTGTCTAACTTAAGGTTCAGCTGAATCCTCCGACTATCCCATGCTCCGCACTCTAATATCGTGTGCCTTGCATCGTCGTGTACTTGTCCGCAAAACACGCAATTTGAGTCGTTTGCTCTTCTGAACCTGAACGGGTAGGACTTGAAGCAGCCGTGCCCAGAGAGCACCTGTGAGAGGTAAACGTTTACCTCCCCATGACCTCTATTGAACCATGGTTCGATGTGTGGTATTAGTTCAAATGTCCATCTACCATTTGTTTCTTTCTCCCATCTCTCCTGCCATGCTGACAAGAGAGACGTATGCGTCTCTCCTCTTTTTATGTTCAGCCATGAGGTCCCGCAGATGTCATGACTCTCTTCGCTTCAAGTATAACCCACCTCCCTTTCTGCCAAAGGTCTATAGGGGGAATCCCACAGAACCTCTCACGGGCGCTGGGCTGGGGACCGTATGAGGCTGACGTTATTCTTGGTGCTACCTTTCTTTGTACTCATAACCTTGCATCTCATGGAGGCTTTCATAGTCTGTCTGCTCACACTGGGCTGCATACAGCATTTGTGACGACAGCACAAGCAATCAGCCTCCGTTACTTCCTCGAGGGCCTCCCACGTTTGGCATTAGCCTGAGATATTGGGCTTAGTCCCTATTGCCTTATCGGTGATCTGTTGATGTGAGGCCCAAAGTTGAGCCTGTGGTCAAGTTCGACTCCCAGATATGTTATCTGTCGGCTCCAGGTAATGTTCGCCTCCCCCAGCCTAATATTACGGTATGAAATGCCTGGGCGGTCCGTAACCAGTACTGCCTCTGTTTTCTACAGCCATGTGTAGGAGTCTCCTGTCGTTTCTTCATCTTTTTACCCTGAAGAGGGTTTCGCTTTCTTCCTCTCGATCAGGTCAACTTTGTTACTGTGGCAGATGATGATGTCGCCCATGCACTCCACAAGGTGGGTATCTGGCGGGTGCCTGCATAGCAGCTTATCATACATTACATTCCAGGAATAGTCCCAATCTTGAACTCTTGGGTACGCCACACGCCACGCCTTCCCCATTGCGAAGAGGTTCAGATAGACTGTACTCTCTCATGAAGATAGTCTTCAACCATTCTCAGGAGGTATCTAGGGACTTTATCTATCAGAGCCTCCATGAGATGTCCATCCACATGGCGCTATTGAATGCCTCGATGTCTATGGCCACCAGAGCACAGAATCCTTTCTTCCCACACCCCTTTTGGCCTGTTCCGCAATCCTGACCACTCGAGAATGGCGCTAGTTGTCGCCCGCCCTTCTGGAAGGCCATACTGTTTAGGGATAGGTCTGATAGGTATAATTCTCCAGCCTTGATAGCTCCAGTCCCTCTAGCTGCTTCCATGGTGTCCAGGAAGCAAAGCGGGTCTAAAAGATGAGGTCTTGTCAAGTGGTTTGTTACCCTTCCGGAGAAGGATGAGTTTCTGCCTCTTCCATCTTCTGAGGAATAAAAACTAATTGCATGCGACAAAGCTATTTGCTCCTAGTTTTCTGATTGCTAGCTCACCTGCATAAGAAATCTGTTTTACAAGGAGTGGAAAGATTTTGTGTATAGTTGTGTGACTGTTGATCCAACATGGAGGTCAGTTGTATAGGTGAATGTACAAATGAAGTTTGCCGTAAAACTGAACAAGAAGTTTTTCCTAAGGACATTAAGTCAATTGAAGATTTTGGTGAAGAAGAAAAAGTGTTGTTTTCATTAAGGATTAACTCTGATATCACATTAGTCTGTAAGTACCATGAGATAAAATACTTAAAAACTCCTATCTCTTTGGACAGTCTTGTCCAGATCCTTACAAAAATCTTAAAAACAATAAATGTGCTGTTTGAAAGATATAATTTTGACTCGTTGTTACAAGAATAAAAATGTTTTGGTCAATCTTGTACCAGGGAAATCGTGTCCAGGTTATTCTAAAATTTTTATTGTCCACAATAGAGACGATGCTGGAAGTTCAAATAGAGAATTCAGCTTTTCCTGAGAATCACAGAAAAAGTTAGGTTCAGCATGCACCATTTAGGATCGTCGCCTACAGAAAATTAAGAGAAGAAAAAAATCTAGCTTTGAAAAGAAGAATTGATAAAGTTTTCACAACTATAAATAAATTTAAAAAAACTCTGTTTTATTCAAAAAACAAATTGTGACATCAAATCCAGATAATGCTTAAAATTTATTAACTGAACACAATTATCTGATAGAAAATAAAAATAAATGTGCTGTTGCTAATAGATAAAATAAAAATTATCAGTTGACTACCCAGATCCTGGAGTCAAAATGAAAATACAAAGAATTTTTTAAAAAAGTACAGGATATTTTACCTAACTTACAAAAAAGGAGAACTTCAAATTTGCTAAATGAAGAAACAATAATAAAAATACAAGTTTTTTTGAAGATGATGAAAACGGTCATCTGATGCCTGGGAAAAAATACTGCGTTTCTCTGAACGAAAATGGTATCAAGATTCAGAGATAAATGTGGCTAAATCTTTGTAATTTAAATTAAGTGTTTTGGGAGTTTAAGAAGACCAAACTTCACATTAAAATTGAAAAATGAAAATTTTTAGTTGTGTGTGATCACAGAGTGTTTCTGAACTTATAATGCCTGTGTTCATTTATATCACCAGAACATGTGTTGATGATTGATATTGCCCAGTTTAGTCAATTACAAGAACATTTTCAAAATTCTGGTTTGCAAATGGACAGTTTTGATTGTATGATTGGACATTTTAAAAATTTCCAGGGAAAAGGGCCTTGGTTGATTTGTTTGAAGAATCTGAAGAGGACACAATGCCAGACAATATAGAATTATACGCAATGAGGGATCCAAGATAGAATCAAAATGATGACAATTGAATCACTTATTTCAGAAACCCATCAAACACCGAAATCTAAAAAGTACATTTGCAGCAGAATATTGTTCCATGAGGATAGACACATTGTTTAGTGCATATCTAACTAAAAATATTCATTTATTAACTGCTTTAATATTAACAAATTTTTGAAATCAGAAAAACTGGGACAGTTTTACTCTTGTTTTTTCGAAATGAGAAATTTGTATACTTGACGTGTTTCTGAAATAAACTATTCAATTGTGAAACCAAGATAAGAGCTTGTTGAAATACTGATCAATAAACTTGAAAATTTAAAGGTTCATCATTTATTGCAAAATTGCATGGTCAATTTTTTTTTGAAAGAGAAAGAACTTAAGTTGAATGAATGCATTGTTCTGGCTGACTTTTCAGAAAATTATTCTTTTGTGGTACAAGATGAAGCCTGAGGGTTCCACTGGGTCAACAGGCATACAATAGCTCATCCATTTGTATTTTAGTACAAAGATGAAGGGGAAATAAAGAACCATAGCTTGTGTCATAAAAAGAAAAAAACAACATACACACACTGATTTATTTCTCTGATGTAGGCTACAAGCCAATGCAAAAACAGAAAGAATTTTTTTCAATATGTGCTATCATAAAATAGATTTTGGATTTGACATTGGATGGCACTTTTTTGTTATTAATGGCAAAAATGCCTGTGAGGACATAGGGTTAGTACAAAGTAATGCTTTTAATGAAGGCCAGTTTACAGCAGCCTTACAACAAAATCCTTACACTCCAGGACAAGTATAATTTGTGTAAGGAAAATATTAAAGTAATTACTTATGTTTTTGTAGGAACTGAAGGAATTAAAAAAAAATAATTGTAATATTTTAGGGGAAAGATACAATTTTTGGCAGAAAATTAAAAGCACTAGAGTCTTCCATTGTTTATACTCACAATCAGCACAATAAAATACAAGTATATATCATTATCAACTGAAAGTGAACTTCAAGTTTATAAGTTGTACCATTGACACGATACAATTCATTCAAGTTTTGAATATTTGGTAATTCATTGTATTTAAAATTAACTTTCTATCATAAATCATTGTTTTACAAAAAGTATTTAAATGTGTACCCTCTCCTGTTCAAAATATAGTTTCTTAGTTGGTTATGTTTCAAAATTTAATTGTTACTTACTCTCGATCTCTCAATACAGAAATAAAAGAGTTTTTTGATATAACAAATATATATATATATACACACACACACACAGACACTAAAGCTAGTTTCTTAGCATTTTTTTTGTCGATTAAAAAATTAAAATTTAAAAAAAAAGGGCCCCTGGAAGTTAAACCTCCCCCCCGGAAAATTAAAAATTTGGGGTTCAAAACCCATTTTTTAGATATTTGATTTTAAAAAACTTTCCATTAAAAGACTAAGAAAAGAATATTATTTTGAACATCCTCCGATGTTTTGTCTGTCTATCTCTAAATCCAAGTTCGTCATGGCCACTGCTGGTTCCCGTGATGCAGCCCACCGCCAGCGAGCACAGGATGCCCGAGGCTGAAATGCTCGAGACACTACGAGCCACGAAACAGCGCGCCTTGCAGCTCTACGAGATGTACCAACCGAAGTTCCCAACAGCATCACTTACATTTGTAAACTACATCGACGAAAGTGAAAAAATACCATCCCAAACTTTACCAGTGACCCTATTTTCCGAAACCTAATAATCATACACACACACACATACATACACACACACATACATACACACACACACAAAATCACACACACATACATCCAAACACATTCACAACATACACACACACATACATACACACACACACACATACATACATAACACACACACACATACATACACACACACACAAAATACATACATACACACACACCCATACATACATATACACACACACATACATACATATACACACACACATACATACATATACACACACACATACATACATATACACACACACATACATACATACACATACATACATACACACATACATACAACACATACAACATACACACACATACATACACACACATATACATACACACACATACATACACACAACATACATACACATACATACACACACATACATACACCCTCTCAGGGACACCACCTTTAGTAGCACTGTCCGTGCAGGTGGCGAGCTTGCGCCTTCGTTGATGTTGAGGGCTATGCCAGCGGCAGTTGCAGATGCATCTGCTGGTAGGGTTTCCCATGTTGGACAGGTCTCAACGGAGAGCCAGACGAAGTGTGTCCTACAACGACCTGCCTGACCTCACTCCTCTCCCTAAACCTCCTTCTTTTTCCCCCTCAGGTCTCCGCCCTTGGGAGTTGGTGGGTGGCAACCGCGGGGCCGTAAGCTGTGTCAAGCATTTCTTCCACTTCCTTGTGCTGGCCTCTCTCTCTCTGTCTTCTATCCTATCAGGCCTCCCTTTGGCCAACTCTGGTTTTTTCGACCCCGACGCTATTAGGTTTCGAGGCTAGGCGTGTCTTTCCTGTTTCTAACAATGCTCTTCTTTTACTGCCAGTCTACTTTCATGACACATCAATCGCACACACCGCCCAAATGCAATAACCGAATTTACAAATACCTAATATCTTAGATGGCCTCTTCCCACCTTTTCACTCTGTTTTGGCGCTGCCCGAAGTCGACAGAGGGTACAGCATAGAAACTGGGTTAACTGCACTCCCAGGCCGCCTGATAGTACAGGGCCCAGGTACGGAAGCCACCTGACCGGCTGCCCTATCAGCGGTGTATAATCTCCTCGGTCGTATTAGTGCCGGGTGGCGCCAGGCAGGGCCTGATGCGACCGGGGAGGCTGTGCCGAGCCACTGTCTTCGAGGACGGCGACAGGACTTGCGTGTCGAGGTGGGGTTTACGGAGGAACTCAGGGATACTAGGTACCATTACCTTACATTTCAGAGAAAGAGGAGTACAGGATTAATATGAAGCCGCAAAACGAAAATAGAGATTTAAAAGTGCAGAAACCAATGGGGGCCCCAGCCCAAACCAAAGAGAGGAATGAAGAGAAGGTGAACGGACTCCATGTCCAAGAAGCAGCCTGAAGAAATAGGAACCAACGCTATCGACGTCCTTGGAAAATTGATCGCGAACTTAATGAGATGATCAATCCAAGAGAAACATTGGCAAGCTAATCCAGGAGCAATCAGCCAGAGTTGGGAATGCCTACAATCGACTGAAGCGTCTCAGGTTTGAGCAGAGTAGACGCTCTGTTATTGTGATTCCTAGTGCTGTGACTCCAAGGGCACCAACAATTTCTCCGTCGGTCACAGAAACAGACGCTGATGATGAATCAGAGGACGTCTCAGATGCGGACGTAACACGGAACCCAAAACGGAGACTAAAGGAAAGAAAACCGGGCAGAGAGGAAGGAGGCGAATCTCCTCTGAAGATGACACCCAACTCGCAGAGGCGAAGAAGGTGGGTGGCAGAAGGTCAAATCCCGTAAGGAAAAGAGGGAAGAAAAGAGGAAAGCGGAACAGGGCTGCCTTTGAAACAGCCGAAAAGCAAAAGAAGAGGACACGACAGAATAGACAGAAAACGGGCCAAAGTGGCCAAATGCGATCATTGTTCGCCCGAAAGAAAAGAGAGGTATGCGGATATCCTCAGTCAGGTTAAGAAGGAGTTCCCGACGAGCAGGTCCGGACCTCAGTGGATAAGATCCAAAACAGTCTCTGGAGACCTGTTAATAAATCTCTCAAAGGATAATACAGACAATGGGGCAGGTCTTCAGAAAACAATGACTGATCTGCTAGGAAGCGACGCAGAAATCGTCAGTAGAGTCCACAAGAACATGTTGAGATACTGGATCTTGATGAGATTACTACTAAAGAGGATATTCTGGCAGCTTTGCAGAAAGCGGCTGAGAAGAAAATGCACTGACACTAGGTGCGATTAGATCCTTGCGCAATGCTTACGATGTCACGGATTGCCTCTGTGACACTGCCATCACCCATAGTGGAAAGATCCTGGGCGAACACGGCAAGATAAGGATTGGTTGGGTCAACTGCCGGATCAAGAAGGTGAAACCGACCAAGTGTTTTAAGTGCTGGCACTACGGTCATATCTCAACGAAGTGTAGAGTGATGTGGACCGAACCAGACTCTGTAACAGATGCGGAGAAGGAGGTCACATAGCAGCTGACTGCAAGAAAGAGGCACGATGCGCTTTATGCCTCGAGAAAGGTCATCGAGAGAATTGTACTCACCCAGCTGGCGGCAATAGGTGCCCAGTATTTAAGGAAGCACTTCAGAGAATGAAAGCTCGACGATCATGAAAGTGATACAAATCAATTTAAATCACTGTGAGCTGCGCACGATCTGCTCATGCAGACAGTACGGGAAGAAAGAGTGGATCTGGCAATGATTTCGGAACCCTGACATCTCGCCACAACACCGTGGGTAACGGATACGACAAATACAGCTGTCATCTGGTCATGTGGAAATGCCCGTTCCAGAGTGTGAAGAGTTCGAAGCTGGATACGTGATGGCGCAGATCGAGGGAGTCTTCTTCTATAGTTGCTACGCTCACCCAGCCTTTCAAGTGATGAGTTCAAGAGTTTCCTTGATAGACTTACTGCGGATGCGGAGCAGCACTCCAGTGACTATAGCCGGAGACTTCAATGCCTAGCCGTCGACTGGGGTAATGCAAGAAACGAACGGACGAGGAGAGCATTGCTGGAGGCCATGTCTACTCTAGACGTCGTCTTGCTCAACAGTGGTGATCATCAACGTTCATCAAGGAGATGCTACCTCTATTGTGGATCTGACCTTTGTCAGTAGCAGTTGCAAGAACCTGCTCCTGGGAAGTGGCGGTTATTCACTGCCAGCGACCATTGTGTGATTCTGTGGAGTTATCCATCGGGACATCGCTAAAGAGGACAAAGAAATACCAAGGCAGTTAGCTGGAAAGCATCCGCTTTGACCCAAAGACCTTTGCAGTGGCTTTGACTACGAACAATCACGGTGAAAATGCGGAAGATAAGACAGCTAATCTGATGAAGAAGAGTCACGGAAGCGTGTGACGCTACCATGCCTCGAAACGCGGCACGCATCGTTTGCCATCTGTGCACTGGTGGAATGATGACATTGCCGCCCTCCGGAAAGATTGTCTGAGGAAAGAAAGAGCATCACAGCGTGGCGGAAGAAGCCCAATTCTCAGGTGGTGACATTATTCAAAATTGCGCGCCGAAAGAGTTTGGCTATCAGGAAAGCAAGCAGCAATGCTGGCTGGAACTGCTCTCGGAAGTGAGAGCGACCCCTGGGGTAGACCATATAAGGTGTCATGACCCATCTAAAAGTCAGCCATGCTACAACCGACGTGTCGGAACTCTGAGGAAAATTGTCTTTGAACTGTTTCCCCAACAATTGAATTCACCCAGTTCATGACGCCAGGTTCAACTCAATTGAGGATATTCCACCTATCACAGAAAATCAACTAAAGGAAGCGTGTGATAGGTGGGGAATAACAAAGCTCCTGGCCCAGATGGAATCCCGACATCGCATTAAAAATGGCCGTCAAGATGGCACCCTCACTGTTTCTGGATGTGTTCAATACTTGCTCAAGAGGTATTTTCCACGAAATGGAGCTCAAAGACTGGTGCTCCTTCCCAAAGAACAAGAACCGGACAGACCAACATCATACCGTCCTCTGCATGCTGGATACAGCCGGGAAGATACTTGAGCGCATAGTACACCGAAGAATAGAGGCAGCCGTCGAGCCGCAACTGGCCAGTAACCAATATGGTTTCCGGAAGGTCGCTCCACCCTCGACGCGATTGACTAGTGGTGAGAACGGCCGAACGCCATTTCAGGAACAAGGTGGAAAGGAGGAACGATGAGGTACTGCCTGGTGGCGACACTGGACATCAAGAACGCCTTTAATTCCCAAGTGGACTGCATCATGAAAGCACTCGCCGAAATGACAGTCCCAAATCTTGCAGGATAGTGTCAAACTATTTTACTGACCGAACATTCGTACGACACGAAGACCGGTGTTAAAGAGATCAGAGTGACTGGAGGTATTCACAAGTTCAGTTCTGGGACCTTTGCTGTGGAACATAATGTATGACAGCCTTCTGAAACAAAGTACCAAGGGGACTAAACTGGTGGCATATGCTGATGATCTGGCCGTGGTAATCGTCCAAAACATCTATGATGATATAAAGTTTCTTCACGACAACACCTTCGAGAAGATCAGCCAGTGGATGGAATCAGTAGGGCTGAAGTTGGCGGAACTAAAACTGAGGCAGTCCTCATTACCGGTCGGAAACAGCTGGAGGGCATTACACCAGGTTGGAGGGCATGAAATCACTTCTCAACCCTTCATTAGATATCTGGGAGTCATGATAGATGCGCGGCTTAAATTTGCAGCAAGCTGACACGTGAGTGCCAAGGCGTCGGTGGTCAGAACGACCTTATCGATAATGCCCAACATGGAGGACCAAAGCAAAAGAGAAGAGCTCTACCTCATCAGTAGTAACATCAATACTGATGTATGGAGTTCCCATATGGCTAATCACTGCAGATCCAAGCTTCTCGCAGGAAAATCGCCCCTGTTTATAGACTAAGCGCCCTGAGAGTCTCCAGTGCTTTCGCACGTGTCTGAAGACGCAGTGTGCGTCATTGACAGGATGCTGCCTGTTGAGTACTCTCGAAGAGCGAAAAGCCCTTTACCGGCAGAAAAGAATCACGTCTATGAGTCAGAACAACTCAGACTACAGGAACGCGTAAAGCCTAAGACTATGGCAAACAATGTGGATTCCTCAACGAAGGCAGGTGGACGTACCGCCTTATCCGCAATTAGATGTTTGGATCAACAGAAAACATGGCGAGGTCAACTACTACCTCACACAGCTTCTATCGGACATGGATCTTTCGAGCATATCTGCATCGCTTCAAGCACGACGACTCTCAGAATGCCCGGACTGCCTGGAGTCAGTGAAGATGTAGAACACACGTTCTTCATGTGCCCCAGATTCATTAGTGCACGCAGTGCCTGGGAATCAACAGTTCGTTTGGAACTTGGCCTGAGTCCCTAGTTAATGCAATGCCTCCTCAAAAGAAGCTTGGGAGGCGACGAACGATTCGCGAAGGAAGTCCTACTGGAGCTTCGTCGTCTTGAAAGAATACGAGCTGAAATGAATGCCCAACGTGTAGATGGTATGTAGCGTAACCACAACCCCCTGAAGGAAGAACAACAGCTAGTTTCTCCCCCCCCGTGAAGTAATACCAAGTGGTAGTTCAGGGGTAAGAGATGGAGAGGTGGTTTTAGTTGTAGGGATATGCTTATCCGAGCCCGACATATCCAGGAGGAGCTACTATTCCTGGAATACGCAGTTATATTTTCCACCTCAACGAAAAAAAAAAAAAACACACATACATACACACACATACATACACATACACACACACATACATACACACACATACATACATACATACATACATACACACACACACACATGCTCGCTCACCCTATTAGACGCTGCCGTAAAAACTGCCTACTGGATATGCTCCAACTCCCTCCTCCAGACGTAGTGAGAGAATAACAAATCTACCAAGACCGACGTCAAATACACTGATGACGTAACCAATGACGAGACAGACCGACAAAACTATCGGGAGAGAACGAGAAAAAAATACCAACACTTCTTCCTCTCCTAAATCAATCCTATCACTCTTCCCCAAATAGATATAGAAAAACTTAAATTTAAAAAAAATTAAAAATATATTTATAAAATCTAATAACTATGCCGGTCACCACAGCGCATGCAGTTGCGAAAACGTCGACTGCGGTGCGTAGGCATGAACATATATGTGATTGTCCCTTCATCCCTTATTACCATCCTATGACCGCATAGGATATTATTCAAGTCGAACAATCTTGTCTGAACATTGGATACAGCCGAAATGGATGTTCCTCATAGCGAGTGAAGACCGTTGGCCCTCTGGGAGAAACCTGACTGGGCCTCAGAATCAAGTGGTGGTTTGGGGCTGATATTCGAGAGAAAAAGTGTAAAGTAAAATTAAAAATATAAATAAAACTCAAATATTGAGAAGTAAATACTATAGTTTTCCCACTTCCTGCTTTCCATTTCTATCCTCCTCTTCCTTCCTCTTTGAACATCTACCTACTTCCCTAACAACATATCTATTCTAATTTAAACAATTCTTTAAAACCCTCGAGCTTCACAATGCCTTCCTTGGACGGATAGAGCATTAATTACGAAAGAGTTCTTTTGTAAATGGACGTTTGAAAATTTGGTATTTAAAAGATTTTTTAATTACACTACCTTTCCTTGCAGACTAGTCAATAATGCACTTCCAACACATCTTTATCACAATTCACATAGTGAACTCAATAAACCAACATTTTTTCCTAATGTCCTCACGGTAATCAATAATTCACAGATTTCCAACGATGACTGGTGAGAAAGTTATTCTAGGTTCTGATTATAAACGTTCGACTCCAAAACCTTTTGTGCAACAAAAAATTTAAACCTCTCAACAAAAGAGATTGAATTGTAATTTTCACTTCGTATTTTTGAGTAGTATGAAATATTGGAAAGGTGCAAGTAACTTTATTTAAATGTCACTACATACCAATGCTGAAATCCATTTGGGAGGCAAATGCAAAATAATTTTGTACATTAATTGAAATAGTTTTGGTCTAATTTCTTGAAAGTTCGGAGTTCCAGCTTCAGGGAATGTTAGGTGGGCTTCATACAACCATTGGATATGTGCCAACTAGAGCAAAGTGTAAATGCGACTTAGCGAAAATAACACTACTCAAATTTATTGAAGGTTTTTTCAGGTAATCGACTGTGTCGCCTTACAGTAAAAGGGGAACAGAAGCAGAATACTTTTAAACGCCAGGCATGAATTTGTCATAAACATATACATTATCTCAAA
Organism: Teleogryllus oceanicus; assembly: GCA_964035755.1. Lineage (NCBI taxonomy): Eukaryota > Metazoa > Arthropoda > Insecta > Orthoptera > Gryllidae > Teleogryllus > Teleogryllus oceanicus. Next base: position 321,213,018 of record CAXIVR010000001.1, on the reverse strand, counting down.
TTGATGATAAATATTGTAATCGCTGGTGACGCTGTTTCTCTCCTGCGAATCCTCATACTCTCCATTCCATATTCTCTGCGCATGTTTTCCTGAGTTTCAGAATCACTACCCTCTATTATACCGGGCTATATCACTACCGTCTATCATACATGGCTTAATTTTGAATGAATGCATTTTGTGGAACACTTGAGAACCAAGAAAGTGAAAAAAATAGTTCGCTGTAACCACTTCGCATCGGCGAACGAGCACAACAAAGTTAATTGAATTTGATAGCGCTGTTGACGAAATTACTTAATCCTCCACCTCTGGTGAAACGAGCTCAAAACTCGAGCAGTTGCCCAAACTTTTGTTCCGTGGACATGGGTTTCGTGGTAACAGAGTTTCACGACTGCCAGTGGCGATAGAATTCACCACCGCCTGCTCCAAGGTCAGGGCTTGCGTAGCTCAGTCACAGACCTGGCGAACGGCCGCCCCTCTGCTGAGGGGAGGGCGAAGTGTCCTCGTTGCCAAAAGCTGCGGCGCCGTTGCCGTCGCTCTCCACTGCAGTCTTCATCCGTCCCAGCACACGGTGACAGGCGGCAGGCACCTCCAACCCCTCCGCTGGTGCACGTGCTCCTGCTGCAACAAGATTGCATTCAAAGCCAGCTCTAGCAACTAATGACGCACACGTTCACGTGCAGATTATTTCATGGCAAATAACCGTTTACATTAATTTCTGAATGAAAAATCTCGTGTCCCTTCAATACCAGGTAATACAAATAAAATTGTTGCTCACGAAGATAGTAACAAAATCGAACTTAGAGATTAAAAACTCGGCAAAGAGAAACTTTAGACACTTTAGAAAGAAATTTTGGAATAATTTATACAAGGAAAGTATTGCTTTCCCCCGGAGTAAAACACCAATTGATGAAAGAATTGATTCAAGACTTCACTGATTCGAAGTATATGAAGGTCATTTCGTAAGTCTAGGTAATTATTGTATCAGTCAACTGAATGGGAAAATATTTACCAACAGATTGTACTAGAATGTTCGTCGTAATGAATATGAAATTGGTTCGGCAACAGGAAAGTTAATGAAAAATTAAAGTCTATCAATCCTTACGTCATTAGGCAGGAAAAGAAAAAGGTTTTACTTTTGTAGATTTATCATCGACTGTACGATATCGTTTCTTTTACGTCAAATTCATTTAAAAACTGACGGTGAGAATGTTTTCTATGCCAGTTTTCTTAATTGTTGGATCCCTAACCTAAGCCATTTACTTCAATTGTGTTTAATTCTTTTGTATTTAATTTTATTTTAATTGGATCATGCCTCGCCCAGCGCCCAGTAGTTTAGCATTTAAGGAACTAAGGCCTCTACTGTGGCCGATACTACAATGCATTAGATTCTGGTGCTTGTTAGACCTCTAGATATTCGAGCATTACTACCACGAACAACTTACCGCTGTTCCACTTACATTTCTTCCACTATCACTTCAGCTGCCCTTGATCAACGACTGCCCGGGATAACCGTTACCCCCCCCCATGTCATACACGCGTTTTGATGCACGTGACCAGCCAATGCATGTCGCAACCTCAGGTTCTGAATATATGCAATTGTTTGTTTATTTTGCTAAAAACGCTAAATGCTAAAAGCGGTTAAAACTATGAGAAGTGAATCCAGTGCAAACTAATTCTGGGGGCAGAATCCTCACCCATATACCATTTAATTCTTAATACTGATGTAAACTAACGTTTTTTAATAATGTTTTCTTTATTTATTTAGTAAAACAGTCAAAACTGAATGTGACGTATGGGGGAGAAAATCATCTGCGCACGCTTTCTTGAGTTTCAGAATCCCTTCCCAACAATTTAACTATTAATAGTTGAAAGATGAAAAATCGTATTAATAATAATAATAATAATAATAATAATAATAAATTTAAAAACGCGAGGGATTAACATTTCGAAAACTAGATATTTTCGTTGCAAAATTACAGAAAACTTATTTTTAACAGTAAAGGAACAAACAGATTTGATTTTTCGGTATTGTTAGCGAAATAGAAACTCACCCTAAGCTCTACTACCACTAGAAGCAAAAGGAAAGTTCAACAAAACGTGCGCATGGTGAAGCTACATTTACATCCAGAAGCAAAGCAAGGGGCCATCTCAGCATTTGCTCAATGGAACAGGGAAACTGGACAAAAACCCGATCGAGATGGGGGTTGAATATGAAAATGAAAATATTCTACCCCATGTAAACCGCTTGGAAGATCTAACACTGTAGGTGTTTGCTAATGTAATCATGCCCTTCATTAACGAATCGACTTAACATGGCGGGAAAACTGATCACGAAAATTTTGAAAAATTATTTCCCATTGAACTCGAGAGAACTTGCAAAGATACTGAAGTTACATTTATATTTAGCAGCAAGAAATGCACTGACTCAGCATTCGCTTAAATAATCAGGGAAACTAGACTAATGCTAGACATGAAAGTTAGAATCACGTGCATGGCATTTGTATATTATTTGTACAATACTTTAATGCAATTTTAGTTTAGTGAAGACAGGACTAGTTTCCCCAAACATTATGCTAAATTGAACGAACTGCACAATGAAATAAGTTTTGTTTTTATTTCATTTAAATGGACGTTCAGAGGAGTACTTATTTTTTTATTTAAAATGACTTAATATTAATCTTTGCCATGACGAAAACTTTTGCAACATATTTAACTACTTTACTGTTCATCACCCAACTGTTTACTGCTATAGAGATGAAAGAAATAATACAATAAAATTCTGAAACTATCGTTAAAAATGAATTAGGAGTGACAAAATAAGTCTAAAAAGTTTAATACGTTCTCTACATAACGACAATGATCATAATCAACTAATAAAAATTATCTTTTACAATTCGTCAGCAACAAAGAAATGGCAACTTCCATGCAATTTCTGAACACCTACCACAATTTAATTGACACGGCGCAACTCATTTCATGCTAAAATTTGGAAATAAAATGTCGACAATGCACTTATTTCGTATTACGTAAACTTACCTCAAAATACGAACGAATTTTCAGTTAGTCTGGTCCTCGATAACACCTTTAAATTGCCAAAGGTTGGAACAGATTACACGGAATTTAAAACGGAAAACAAAATTAATCTAATTGTCGTTAAGTTTTACCCACAAATTGTAATGAACCACAAATTACAAAACTCATTACCTTAAATAATGGTGCCAGCCAAACATAATCGATAAACCAATTCCATCACCCGTAGCTACCAAAATTCATCGCTGCCGCCGCACACTAGCTTTGTTGACGGCTGATACACATCTGCGCCTCTCCTTCAAAATCTATCCCTTCCACTCCCCACTACTCGTTTCCCCTTCTCAAACGTTAAAGCCAGAGAGTATACTAATAGAGACGGCACTCAATGTTAATCCCAACGCTCTTATTCAAATTTCTAATTTTCATGGAGGGGGGAAGCCGCCATCTGGGCCCCCGATTGAGCCAATAGCGTCGAAGGGCGTTCTACCAATGGAGGTGGCGCGTATTGACGACCGGGACATTTAAAATGAAGTTGTTTTCAAAATGGCGTCAAATGAATACATTATTTTTACGTAAAATAATGTAGGCAATTAAGAAGAATAAAATATTAGGATTTGGAACCCTAAGTCACTGAATGGAATTATTGTCCAGGGAGTGCAAAATAAAAAGTTATTTTATAAACTCAATATTTATTTCTAAATTATGTAAATAGTCATACACAATATAAACAATAATACAATTTTTAACAAAATAAATGTGAGCAAGTAATCAGACAAAGATTATTTTACTTTGCCATTGACTAAATATTGAAACCATAAATTTAGACAATTGTCCAAATATAACTAGTGACCATTACTTCTTTAATATTGCATCATTATCAAAATGACATTCCAGCTATCAACACCTGTCAAATTTCAGCCAATTATCAAAATTGCTACTAAGGTACAATACAAATGAATATTATTGATAAGTTTTATAAATAAACAGGAAACTTGCATCTGCACATACAGTCCACAAAATCTGTCTTTTTGCTTGCTTTCTTCAAAAAAGCAATATTACACATTAAACTGCATTACAAGAAACCTGTTTTACCTCCTACCTAGTACAAGTGATGAACAAGTACAAAAAATTACATGATTCTACTTCAACTTCATTAATCTCAAAGCAGAGTTTTTGGACTTGGTAGGCTTCACTAATATTCTGATATTACAGGCTACATATTTGTCCAAAAGCATGGCTAGTTGCTCAATGGATCGTGGATGAAAATCCAAAGGTCGATAATATATCCAGAGTTGATACAGGTATTGAACAGTTTTTCAATTACTAAAAAAATATTTTCATGTCTTTCCCAATCATGTTATGTGACTATTGCACACAATTTCTGCAAACAATATAACTAAATAAAAGCACTTATCATACTCAGGAGATTATACCCAACAGACATCTCAAGAACCATCAGAAATATGTTTAGAAAATAGCTAATGCTTCCTGGTAAAAATGCCAAACTGTTACACAAAGACTTATACATAGTTCACAAGACAGATAGTGGGCCAAAAAACCTGAGATTAAAATTTACTGCAACAGAAACACCAAATGATTATCACTCAAAAATACAATTTGTTATTTATTAAATTGAATCCCAAAAAACTTCAATTTGGAAAAGGCCTTTGGTTTAAATTGTGGGCCAAAAAACCTGAGATTAAAATTTACAATGGACAGTTAAGTTTTCTAATTTCCTTTGGAGGACCGGCTCTATGGTCTTCCCTCATCCTCTGCCAGCTGGCATCTATCGTCCCAAAATACATTTTTTTGCCATTTTCTCAACTCTTCGATTACCAAATAGTAGAACTGAAATATTATTTTAAGAGTATTAAAGAAGGCTAAAACCTTGTCTTAAATAGCAATTTCATTGAAATATTTGAAGCAATTTAAAAAAAAAGGCGTTAAGCGTTACTGTAAATGCAAAATTGAAGTTTTTTCTCTGGAATCTATTTGAATTTTCGAAAACTTCATTTGAAGTAATTTGAAGAACTTCCACTCACAAATTCAATAATATATCCATTGAAATGTGCATATTACTGGCATGAGATATTGAAAGAAATAAAAACATTTGTGCAATTTTTGGGAAAACAAAAGAATACGCAAAAATGAACATTACATTATATTATATTAAACAGTACCATTACCACTATTCGTTGAAATAGTTTAAAGAAAGAAATTGAAGCCACCTTTGAGAAAATTGTGTTTGAGCTATTCTGAAAATGAGTAATTTTGAGCTCATTTGAATAAAAAAGTGTTGAGTTCTAGAAAATTTACTTGACATTATTTAAAGCGCAAGTACTCATAAATATAATACTGTTCAGAAAAAAAGGGAGCCGTTTTCGAGAAAATCTTTTTGTCATTTTTTAAAATTCCAAATAGTTCATCCACAATTGCACAAAACTACTAATATTTACAAAACACTCTTACACCTTAAATGAACTATTTATGCACATCAAATTTAATTCGAAGGAAAAGTCTCTAACTTCAATATTGTAATTGTAAGAAGTTGATGATAAAAACACACACTTAAAATTTCTGAAAATTCAGAGTTAATCTTGAAAATTGGACCTTTGCCACCTTTATAAGTATTTTACTTTGTTCTTACAAGAAATTAAAACAAAAAATTTGATGCCATTTTTTGAGAAAATTCTGAATCATTTCTTACGGCTTCATATAATGTTCTAAAAACTAAGGAAGGTTTTAAAAATTTCAACCTTCTACAAGATACATATTGACAGGGTTTCTTCAATTTGAAAATTCACGCATGGTTTAGGCGCTATATTTGTTCACATACTACAAACGTTTGCTTCCAGTTGTTTTCGCATCAAGATCCCACAAAACAGAGATTCTGACTACACCACGTGTTACAGGATTTTTCTCTTCATTGCAACCGAGAACTCAGGAGAAATGTTGTCACTACATGCCGAGCAGATCCTGCAAATGAAATAAGGATGTTTAATTAAATTAAAAACGAAAAAAGTTTTCTTATTACACCTTCTAGTTGCTAATAATAATAATAATAATAATAATAATAATAATAATAATAATAATAATAATAAAATAATAATAAATAACATAATATAATAATAATAATAATAATAAAATAATAATAAATAATAATAATAATAATAAATAAATAATAATAATAATAAATAATAATAATAATAAATAATAATAATAAATAATAATAATAATAATAATAATAATAATAAATAATATAATAATAATAATAATAAATAATAATAATAATAATAATAAATAATAATAAATAATAATAATAATAATAATAATAATAATAATAATAATAATAATAAATAATAATAATAATAATAATAATAATAATAATAAATAATAATAATAATAATAAATAATAATAATAAATAATAATTAATAATAATAATAATAATAATAAATAATAATAATAATAATAATAATAATAATAATAATAATAATAAATAATAATAATAATAATAATAATAATAATAATAATAATAATAATAATAATAATAATAATAATAATAATAATAATAATAATAATAACTCCCTCCGGAAACTCAGGACGCACATCAGCAAAAATTGTGGGCTCCGCATTATGTGCTAGTCTGCCTGCTGCAGTGAACATTAACATTTCCAGCGTGAAGCATGCTCCAGCATACATATCTCAACCTTATGAGAATTTCCTAAGGGCTAGATGCCAAAGTCAGGTCCCCAATTGCCTTTAACCATTTCATACACCTGTAATAAAATTAGTAATGTATTATTGAGCTATTATAGTTATATCAAAATCACCTTAATGTTAATATAGCTATTATAACTTATCAATTACATGATTATTAAAGCAACCAGTGCTTTCATGACTTCAATACATTGGATGTTCATAATAATTGTGTTTACAATATCCTCGCATATAATTACATTATGTAAATTAATTTCATGTATTATTTAGTGACATAGTTAATTTACTACGTCACTAAATAGTACATGAAAAATTGTTATAGAACCATGCTAAGTATTTCATATCGCTACTCTTCAGACTTAAAGAATTGCTGTTCTACCTTATTTTGTGATCGGCATTGGCTACCCAACAACGCCTAAATTGGGGCATTTCGAGAAACAAACGCAGAAACACAAACGCCGAAACACACAAACGCTAAAACACACAAACGCTCTGGCAAAAACGTTCAGATGAAACCGTTTCGTTTTCACACAAAGCATGTTAATAATTGCCGGGTCTGGCCTGTAGATTTCGCGCACCGCGCCTTTGCGCCCTTCGACGCTATTGGCCCACGGAGGGGCCCACATGGCGGAATTCAAATTTAAATTTAAATTTAAATTAAAAATTCAAATACAATTCAAATAAGAACAGGCCCCGGCCTATCTACTGGCAGACCACTGGTTAAAGCCCTTCTCTCAACCCCTCCATAGATGCCAGATTTCGAGCGATATGAAGCAATGAATGTTCTGTGCTTCATGGCGTTTAGTCGAATTTATGCAATATACAAAAGAAATACGAAATAAACTTAAAACGTATGTCCATGGCAATCGTTTAAACCGTTGCTAATGCGATATGATATGATTTTATGATATGAATTTTCTTTGTAAGCCGGTGGTGCGAAAACAAAACGAACTTTCTCGCCAGTTTTTTTACCGTAAAATTACGCGAAAAGTACTCAAATATTCGAAAAATTGTACATGACCTTATTTCAAAACATATCTTTAAGGAACAGGTTTCACTAAGGGAAAAAATATCTCTATCATTAATACTTTGGTTGTAGGAAGACACCGAAAATATTTTAAACTTTTGCAGTTTTCGAAAAATAAGTGTTTTCAATGAACACGAGACCTGCACCACTGTCTTAAGCGTCCTTCACACTATCCAACAACAAATTTATTCAAAAACAAAATGGAGCCAGTTTTTTGAAACTTTTGAAAATGTCACAGGGACCTCATGTACAGTAACCCCCAAAATTTAAAGATCAGTTTCAAATTCAAGGAGTCACGACATCTGCAAGATCAATTGGGGAATATGAATTTTAGAGAAAATCGGCTGAACAGTTTAGCCGCTAGCGTTGGTCGAAGACGGACGGACTGCTGGACAGACGGACAGATAGACATTTTGCCGTTGTTCGATTTTTTGGTTTCAAAGACCCACAATACATGGATTCTTGCTACAACACATGTTAGAGGATTTTTTTCTAAATTTAGCATCTGTATTTATCCACTTTTTCGTTATCAGGGCTTTTAGTTATTAAAAGTTATTCTCCTGAAATGTATCCGTTTTCCGCTTAGCATTACAAAACTTTCTTTCTACCCCGTAGCGACAATATAAAAAGTAACAATTCATAAAACGATGTCTCACATTAGTTTCGTGATAACAAATTAACTGTAAATGCAGAAAAATCCGCTTCAATTCACTTCTCTAATTCAAATTGTCAATTCCATGCGTCAATGAAAATGAACAATATGGATGTGGCTGTTGTCCAAGTAGCAAAATGAGTGTTTCTCGCACTGAGGTCAAACCTCAAATAGAATACCCATGTAACTGAATTAATCAATAAATTAGGTTTACTATGTTAAGCATTTGAAATTTTAGAAATATCAGGTTTGCAGAGAAAATTAGACCTACTCCATTCTCTTAAGGGTTCTGTAGGAAATTTAAAAAAAAAAATTAGATCTACTCCATTCTCTTAAGGAATTAGTTGAGGCCCTATGTAAAGGACTACCAAATAATTAAAAAATTCCGTTACAAATTCACTGGATATCGAGTTTTTTTTAAACCGATTGAGGAATATCAATTTAGGGGCTAATTTTGATGGCGGAAGTGTTTTTGGGGCCGACATTAACCACAGACGGACAGACACGTTTTACCGTCAATCGATTTTCCATATAAATGACCAAGGAAATGGATTCTGACTCCACAACGCGATAAGAGGAAGTAATTTACGATATATAGGAACACAGTTGATCCACATTTTCCGGCGCAAGGTTACAATAGTTTTTCTTCTTACGGTGCAAAGCGAGGAAGTGTATGTGTGTGTGTGTGTTCTATATATATATATATATATATATATATATATATATATATATATATATATAAAGCAACGGAACACACGTCGTGGCCTTCCTCCGACGTGCCGCGCATAATACAACTCTGTTGCGATAAGGTGTCGTTAGCCCTAAGGATGTGTGAGATCGCGTGGGCGTTACCGGCGTCGTTCGACAGTTCACTGCCGTCCCGACGTCAGACCTCTCGAGTTGTTTCGAATCGATTGCCTAGATGAGGCTTATGTCTGAAAATGCACCTGGTGAGGAATACGGGCAGGTTTATACTCAAGCAAAACACTTTGGCTCTGGCATACAAGGCTGTATATTCTATACTCAAGGAATGAAAAGAAACAAACAAAAAGAACACACATAAATTCAAAAAAATAGCCCTTGACACACAATCACGTATAGAGCGTGACCTTTTGTGCTCGGGAAATGAATATCCGGAGCAATTATTGCTACCTCTTTTCACAATAATTAAGTATTTCGAATTGATTCATTTAATGAATTGTACTTTGTACACCATTTGGTGCAGGCATGCCTTGGTCTTAAGGACCCAAAGAATACACAGTGGAACCTTCCTACTTTGAATTGCTTTCATTCCTGACAAATGGTTCTTAATCTATAACACACTTCAATCTCTACTTTTTAACAAAACTCAACACAAAGTAAAATTAATCAAATTATTTACAACACCCCTTTTTTTAACACTTGATTAATTAGGTGACTTGTTTAAATTGAATTACTCATTGCTGTTCTTAACAGGGCTTTCATTCAGGAGTTTTACACATCAATACTCACAAATGTGGCTTGAAATACCTAATACTTGAAAGTCTAGAAACAAACAGTGTGGTTTAGCATAGTTCAATTACATTTCTGCCGTTTCTGCAACCGTCTGTCGCACGGGTACTCACGCTTCTCCAATGGGGTTTTACGTGAACTGGCTTAGTTGAGTGCTGCGAGCGGCGCCTTGGCGCCTTGGCGCCTCGGCGTTCGGGGACGTGGCGTTCGCTTTACGCGACCTCCGGAACTCGCTGCGCTGGCCTCGACGGCTCGTGCTGGCGACGTGTCGGGGTAGCTTGGCCCACGATCCTCCGCCCTTCTTTCCGCTGCGTTTCCGAACCAATTTTCTCGGCCGGAAGTGCCTCGGCCTCGCCTCTGCGCCCGTCATCCTTCCCAACACAAATGCTTCTGGCGGTGTTTTCAGGAATGGTTATCGCCTTGGCCCTTGCTTCGGTGATGTGGGCGTAGCGGCGATGCAGAAATTGTTCGGCGTACGCCGGAAAGAGTCCGATTTAGCCTCACTGAATTACATAATTCACTCTCACCTGATATGCGTTCTTCCGTTGCGAGTTATCAGCAAAACAGTACAGTGTTTGTTCTCTCTCGTATTCAGATTAAACGAATCTCGCGTGAAGTTCCCTGCTGGCGACTAACGATCCGTCCTCCTCCGAGATTTTACTGAGAATCCTTCAACTTTTAACGGACGAAATCTCTTGCAGTCGGCTTCCCTCGTTTTTCGGTTACCGGCCAATCATAAGATCTCGTTCCCAAGCTTATCTTTCGAATTTCTTATTCGTGGACAAGCTTTTCGCTCGAGCGGCCGCGGCTGACGTCAGATAGTGACGTGGTTCTCGCGCCCGTTCGAATTCGCGAACTGCTGAAGACGTGTCTGGGAAATTTCATAATGGTCTGGTCCCTTACCAGGCGTTTTAGAGCTCGTCTCAAATATATATATATATATATTATATATATTAAATCAGTTGCCTTTGCCTTTCAGCCCCAGGTATCAGAAGGAGAGACAGATTATATCAAGAAAAAGTAACGATTGAAAACTCGATCAACCACTGCTACTTAGTTATTTGGATAAAAAAAAAAAATATTGTGTCCTAGCTAATGAACTCCCCGAGGGTAAAACATACTACCTATTGGATTCCTGTTCAAATTTAATAATGACACTTTTTTTCTATTCTGAGGGCTATAGAAATCAAGTGACAAAATATCTCAATTGCAACAGTTTAAATTCATAAATAAATAATTGGGATGAGATATGCAATATATTTCTTTTGATAAATTAAATAATACTAGAAGCACCTGGCAATATTGCTTCTTGAAAATACATCTTGTATTATTTAAATCTTCCACATCACATTATATCACATTATTATGCACCAAACATAAAATATACACAATCAATTTGTGAAAATCACCTATAGACTCAAACTGAGAATTATGTTCAGTTTTTGTCCTTTTATTTTTAAACAGACTTTGAACAGAATTATTATAGATAATTTATTTCACACTTTTTTATTATTATTCTGCTACAATTTTAAGGATTATTTTTTCCCCATCTTCAGACTAGAACATTATCTATAATTAGTAAATTGTTAATAGTGAAATTACTAATATAACTAGTTATATTGGTACTATAACTAGGTATATTCTTACAACTTTATCAAAAAAACATAGTATTTAAATAGAATAACATTATAATAAGATTATTCAATATACTCACATGGAGTGTACTTTCTGCTTAATTTATTTATAAAATTAAAATGAAATTTTAGTCACAAGTATTTTATATGTAGTTTTTGTATTGTATATTATTTAAATTTATGTAATATGCAAATATAAAATTATATGCTTCTCCCAACACATCAGAAGTATTAAAGAAGTCGCACAAAAACAAATCTCAATATCAACACACCATGTGTCAGGTTGAATCTAACATGTTAAAAATTTATGATTCAGTACTTTATAATTTCAGTACAAATTTAATATAATACATATTAGGTATTTTATTTTGTTTAATTATTCCACCAATAGACTATCATTTCTCAATAGTTGTATATCCTCTCTACCCATTATTTTTCGGCAACATATGCCATGTTCACATTTAATTTTATATTTGCATATTTCATGATAAAATTTAAATAATATTCAATGCAAAAATTATATATAAAATACCCATTTTTAAAAAATTTATTAATTTAATTAGATGGCAAGCTCCATATGAGTATACTGAGGAATATTATCAAAATGTTATCCTATTTAAATTTTATATTTTTGTGATGAAGCTGTAACTAGATACATTTGTAATTTCATTATTAACAAATTACTCATTATAGATAATATTCGCATCTGATGATGAAAAAAAAAGTACCTCAAAAAAAAATTTCTCCAATTATTCTGTTCAAGGTCTGTCCAAAAATAAAAGGACCAAAACTGAACATAATAATATAAACAATTAGACTGTGAATGTACATCACTAACATGTGATGGATTTTCATTCCTTTCCTTGCAAATTTCATTTTTTAAAGATTCTTAAAACTTTACCAATAGATACAAAAAGGTTTTTGTTAAATTTCCTAGGCCACACTAGATTTGCAAAATGTCAGCTAAATGAATTTCCTGTTAGAATAGCCAACTTATGAAAATATCATTTGGATCAACTCTCTCGCTTTTGTTTTGTTTGTTGTCATTCACTCCTTGCACGATTCAAGACTTAACAGTACAATAATTTATGTCTTACTTTTCAATCAAATTTAACAAAATTTTTATCTAGAAACAAATATTAACTTAGTGAACAATTAAGCTATATAAATGAGAAATCACTATCTAAGAGATGTTCATCAGTGCGAAGTGCACCAAGAGCAAATGACAAACACAATTAAAAGTTTTCTGTAGTCTGACTTCTGTGTTAATAGGATTTAGTGAAGGTAACATTATCAATTTAGTCATGCTCTCATGTGTTAATAATGATTAAACTGAAAAAATAAATACCACAGTTATTCAAGAGTATTTATTTATAGATATGGTAATTTTTATACGACCTAAGGATTTGTTTCTAACAGATCAGTAATATTAATATTAATGCAAAACCATTCATTTTATTTAGCTGTTTAATTATTCATGACTTTTCAAAAAAATTGTTTAAAAAATAAGAAATTCATAATTAATATAAGTAGTCTTCAATAACTTGCCTGTTTTTACCAGTGAGAAGACTTTCTCTTTATACCTATTTCTTCTTCCTTAAAACGGAGCATTATGTGTTATGGTAATAAACACTTATGGTAATAAATAGAACTTTTTTGATTTTTTTAAAGTTATTTATTGAAACAGGAATATACACTGTCAATCTAAATGGCACAATCACTATATAAACTTGTACAATGATATTCCACTCGTTCACTATCAGCTATTGTGACTAAAATACTATATGCTACTTCTTGATCAAGGAGTAATTTCACTGTAATACCTCATTAACTTGCTAAATAATTCAAATGAGAATGATCATATTACACTCCAGTTTCCATTAAAAATGCCTGCCAAATTATTCCTATCAGGTCTCGAAGCAGTACAAGATTAATATCTTCAACTATCTTCAACTGTTGTTAAGAATATAATTAATTTTTTTTGTCCATATTTTATTTTGGACAGTCATATACATATTAAAAACCTAATTTTAGGTTTTCCATAGATTTATCCCTGAATGATTTCTGAAAATTTACATTAAGTTCACAACACACTGAATTCAAAAGTTAAAAGTTGTCTAATTTCCAGTATTTATGACAATTGTTCTACATAAAATAAAAGATAAAACAAAAATTTTAGGGGAAAATATACAAATGTCAGGCATAGAAACCTTACTTTCTAATTCAAATTCAAAACTCTAACATCTCTTAACATTCTTCCATTGCCAATTTGTCCCCTCCTCCTTTCTTCTGCTCTGTATGGTGTCTGATACAATTAAAATTGTTGTTAAAATTTTGCTTCTTTGTAAGACGCAGTAATTTTACATAAGAAAAAAATAAATTTTAAAAGAGAATGACAGAATTTATTAAGCTGAGTTCATTTGTACCTGGTTCATTATTGTAATATATTTTTTTAATTTACTATAATCTAAAAAGTTAAAATATTTTAATTTAGTTTATAATAATTTCTGTTTATAATCAAATTAGACTTCTGAAGAAGAGGAAATATGCACCTCAAAACATTGAGAGATGAAAAATTATTAAAAAATTAAGAGAACCTTTCAATAAAATTTCAATCTGAATTATGTTTTTATTATTATTATTATTATTATTATTATTATTATTATTATTATTATTATTATTATTAATATTAATATTATTGTTGTTGTTTTGTTGTTGTTTTTGGTTTTCAATATGTATATGACTGTATACTATATTGTATTCCGTATGTGTGTGTGCGTGTGTGAGGGTGTGAGCGCGTGCGTGTGTGTGTGTATATATATATATTTAGAATATTGATTTTAATATAGTTTCATTTTTTCTAACATGTTTGTATTGGTTGATTTGTAAAGTTTGCAACACTACTTGTTACTCAGTTTTGGGTATCACGTCATCTATCTCTCCAAATCCCAAATGCTTTTTGAAATTTTCTTTGACATCACACCCTTGTTTTAATAGTGAAAATAACCATTGTCTGACCTTGAACTTTTTGGCAACCTCTATCAGCTATGCAAGATCAGCACTGAAGATTGTTTCCTGTCAGCACTGTAGATTGTGTGATTTTATATATATATATATATATATATATATATATATATATATATATATATATATATATATATATATATATATATATATATATATATATATATTGAGAGAGTGAGAGAAAGTGAGAGTGAGAGTGAGACACCTGTAAACAGAAAGTTGAAAAAAGAAAATTCGATTTATTACAATTAATGCTCAACTAATGATAATTAATAGTTATAGATAACAACTACTACTCATAAAATTATTCTACATCAATCTAACATTGCAATATACTAGTCCTAGTATTTTATGTTTTAAATGCTTTGCATGTACTACTCTTTCTTAGCACATAAGAAAATTCTTGAAAGAAAAAACATTTTGAATAAATTGTAATGTTCTTGAATACAGTACTCTGAAATTAAAAAATAATTGCTTGTTTTAAAGGGTATATTCAAGATATTTCATACTTTTCATTTTTATGGATGCATATCATTATCATGAATGATAAAAAGTGAATAGTATGTAAGAATGTGAGAATATGTTAAAATTTCAAGTGAACAGTACAGGATCAGTGTCTGTAAATATTGATAAATGGTTAATATTTCCAATTTCATATAAAATAAAACATAAGATCACCATAAATATGACATTAGACCTCCATAAACATTAGATCTCCATAAAATATTATATCTCCATAAATATGTCATGATGTTTCTCAAACATATTAAACAAATTAATGTTAAAGATATAAAAAATTTAGCTCTTACGTTAAACTTCAAAATTTTCTGTGCTTAGCTTGAATTCCCTTTATTTTTATTTGTAATACACTACATATTCTTTAGGAACAGGCTTTTGTATTGTATTCTCATAAATCTCCATATGCTCTACAGGTATAGACTGTCTAATTTTCTTAATATCTGACTTCTTTCACACTTTGGTTTGATCTTTTCCTGAAAAATATGGTGGAATCCCTATTTGTATAAGATAATGAGTTTGACCAAATATGAATAAATAATAGATAAATCCTCTTACTGAATTGTACCCTCATGTGTATCCTCTTCTCTCTGAATTGTATTTGAGATTGTACAAACTGCTGACATGTGGCTTTCTCACTTCTTGGTTTGTGTTTTCTCTCTGAGACAAATCAGAAATCGAGCCTCTCTTGTACAAGGAGCTCTACAGTTCAATAATATCAGATCCTGTAACTTCCTTTACCTGTTTTAACAAGCCGGTGGTGCTAGCCGAATTCGTTTACTACGCTCCGTGAAGTCACAAATGTTAAGCGAATTTGAGACTCGCAGGTTCCAGGTTGGGTGACCGGCCAGGACTCTTGGGATCTAACGGCGTCAAGCTCCTGGCCGAAGGGATAAAAAACACTGACTGTGACGTGACGAAACTTGAGAAATATAGTAATTATTCAGTATAGTAAGCTCAGTAACGGAGGATTACTCCAGAAGAAAGCGCTCAATGCCCAACAAGGGTTAAGAGATGCATTGCATACACAATGCAACGAATTAAAAAAAAAAAAATACCCCTACAATATTTGAGCTCTCTGAATATCATTAAAGATTACTGTGTACTATTAGCAGAAATGATGTTTTAACACCAATCGATAGCTATATCCATGTAGAATCTGACATGGAAAAAGAATTAATTTACATAAAATAATAACTGACATTGTTTGAACAAATATTGATTAATTTATATTCTTTGTAAATAATATAATTTTTATTGGAAAAGTGAATATGGCATTTTTATCATTTCATTTCTCCAGCATTATTGTATTATTTATTATATTTTAGGTACTAAAATGGATTAGGTATTTAGAAGGATGACAGATGAATTAAAAAATGTAAAGGAAAATTATTTTTGTTTGCTGGTAATATTTTGCTTTATTGCAATTCAATTTCCAAGTACAAGAATCAAGAAACACATTTCCACTAAAAATGCAATGCTTAATGTAAATTATTCATGCACAGAAATATGAGAAATATTTTTTGAGACTTAAAAAGCCATTGCAAAATATGGAATAAAAACAATAAATGTCTTCTGAAATAGAGTGAACAAAATCATTTGGAAATGAAGTGAATGGCAGAGTATGCACATGAAAATGCATATAAGTTTTTCCCACAATTAGGAAGAAGATTAGTGTTTCTATCACAAATATAAATTATTATATAATACATTCCAAATATTTTCATTTTCTTACAATCTGTAAGAATATTCATGTACAACTAGATTTGTTCAATGTTCATCTGTCTGTGACATCCACATTTCTGGGGCTACTAAGCTATCTATTTGTTTTACAAGAGCATCTTGCTATGTCTGAAACTGTTTTGAGTTATATCAATTTAAAGTTGATCCTGTTAAATCTGTATACTCAATTTTTGTTTTATAAGTAGAAGATTATACACATATTACCTGCTTCTTACACACATTTTAATGTTTAATAAGTATTATATTAATAAACAGAAATCAGGAATCATAACAAATCCCTGTAAATTTCAGAAGAAATTTTATTTATTTTATTTATTTTAATATATTATATTATATTTTATACTCCAACTCTCCATTTATCAATTCTCAAATGCCCTCACCTAGACAGTATGGCCTCATCACGATTTCATTTGTTTATGTCTGGTATATAACAGACCCAGTTATGGATTTTTCCTGTACTTTTCCACAGTACTGTGACGTAGATAAAAAATTAAATAAATGATAATTTAGTACACCTTAACTCCAGATCTTCAATGATTTCACTAACCAAAAGAATTAAAAAATGTGACTTATTGATGTAAGTACCTCAAAAAATCAAATACGGTTTCATTTGTATACCAATGATTGAGGAAAGTACAATGCTGCTGGACCAACAGAAAATATTTTGAAGGCATACTAAATTATTGATATTCAAATTTACACCAAATGTTTGACATCATGGGCATGTTCATTAATGATATCTGAATAATTTACTATGTTACATTAATTGAAAGTTATTTTATCTTACTAAAAAAATAACAAATTTTCTAGAAGCAAAAGCTATATTGGAGGCCACTTTTCTGGCCCAAAATATTATTAAACCTGCTTATACAAAGATGCAAACACTAATGCATACACAATATTTTTTGCAGATGTTAATTTTCACTACTTTTTACTCATACGACGCGTACTTTTATATCATCAGCCATATTTGGGGGAGTTCAACATGCCTGTAACACATGTTCTTACAGCTTTTTCATTTCTAACGATGGGCCAGCAACGCTTGATACACAAAGTTATGCTTTATTAGGCTAATTTTCAGAAATCGGATTTGCGTAAATGTAGGGGCCACTTTTCTAAAATGGGCCCTCTTAAGTGAACGAAAGATAGAGAAGAAACGGAACGCGCCATTACATTTACTCCCCAAGCCACCACACAAACAACATAGGATGTAGATGTTGTCTTCGCCCGAGATTCCAGGCACAAATCCAGTGGCTGCGACAGCACAGGCTGTGATTGTCCACAACACCTAATGAAGGCAAGGCAATTCCCAATAGCTTGTTTCGCCTTCTCCGCAATCTGAAAGCAAATTTGTTCGTCATCTTCTTTCATTGCTGTTAACGTTTCCCTGTGCAATACGTGAGACATTAAACATTGTTATTTAATATTTCACATTCCATTCAAGCATTTTCATTGACATTAAAATATTATAATTGGACATTTTTTCAACAAAGCAAAAATTATTACATTATAGACAAAAGTATATGTAATAATTTTTCTATAAAACTCTTTTTATACCAATAGAGAGGAATCTCGTCCAGGAAAAGGAAAGAGTAAACTTTATTTTAAATTATGATTCCCCAACAGCAAACACTTTTTCATACTACCTCTAACTTGCGACCTTTTTAAAAAATCTGATTTATCCTAACAGATATTGTTTGAGGCCAAAAACTATCTTAAAATTTGTAGTGCAATGTAACTTATTGAACAGAAAATTCACTAGAAATGGGACCTATTGTTTTATTGCTCTTTCATACACAGAAGGAGGAAAGTTAAAGGAAAATTCGGAGCCATTTTTGAGAAAACAATTGTTAAAAATATTTCCTACATTTCACGCAAAATTACGCGAAAACTAACGTATAAAAATATGTTTGTGAAATATTTCACATGATTTTCTTTCAATATGTGTCTTTAAAGAAGAGATTTTATTAAAAAATCTTAATCTTCAATATTGTAGTTGTAGAAAGACGCCCAAAAATTTTCAACTTGACGACGAAAATGACTGGAATAATCTGAAACCAGGTATTTTAATAAAAAAATAGTTCCTGAACAATTCTTTTTTAGGCGTTCTTTACGACATCCGACGGCAAAGTTTAATGAAACAATTTTGAGCCACTTTTTGGAGAAGTTTAAAATGTTTAGGCTTCATGTAACGCAACTCCTAAAATTAAAATATGTGTGAAATTCAAAGTGTCTGAAATACCATTAAATCAATAGAGGAATCTCAATTTTGAAGAAAATTTGCGGAGTGGTTTAGGCTTTACCGTTGATCACACAATGACGCACGCACACACACGCGCACTCTCACAGGCACGCACCCACATGCGCGAGACACACGTGAGAGAGAGAGAGAGAGAGAGAGAGAGACGCACGAGAGAGAGAGAGAGAGAGAGAGACGCCGAGAGAAAGAGAGAGAGCGCGGGAGAGAGAGAGAGAGAGAGAGAGAGAGAGAGAGAGAGAGCACGACAGGGCGACGGATCGCCAGAGAAATCGAGATCAAAAGAGAAAGAGTAAGAGAGCGAGAGAGAGTGAGCGAGAGAGAGGGAGAGCGAGCGATAGAGAGAACGGATCGACAGACGTTTGCCGACAATCGATTTTTGCGTCAACGTACCACAAAATATGAATCTGACTACACAACTTGTTAGAGGAAGTAATTTGCTACGAATAAAATGATTTACCCACAATTTCGTTCCTGGCGATAAGAGTTTCTCTTGCAGCAAAACGTGCCGTTTGCGCCCAACCATAAAATGTTAATTCATTTAGTACTGAAAACAATTAATTTAACAGTATTTATATCTGTAGCAATTACTGAAAACATATTCGGATTTTGTTGAAATTTGCCTTGCCCCCGGAGCAAATGATTAGATGGTTCTACCTGCTATATTTATAAATAAGGAAGTAAACCTGAAATGTGTGTTGTGCTGGGTCCCGACTCCAAGCTCCCTACATTTGAGGTTTGTCGAGTGGCTCGGAGGGTTGTGAGGTCGGAATGGACGGGAGCACCTCCCCCTTGCCAAGAGCGGCGGCATGGGCGACAGAGGAGACGCCATCTTCGCTGGCAGTCGGAGCGTCAGTGGAGACGGCCGCTTCGCTGGTGGCGAGGGCGACAGGAGAGACGGCCGCTTCGCTGGTGGCGAGGGCGACAGGGGAGACGGCCGCTTCGCTGGTGGCGAGGGCGACAGGGAGACGGCCGCTTCGCTGGTGGGAGGGCGACAGGGGAGACGCCGCTTCGCTGGCGAGGGACAAGAGACGGCCGCTTCGCGGTTGAGGCGCGGGGGCGGGTTGCGGTGCGACGAGAGGACAAGACACCCGAGCGGAGTCGAGAGAATGGAGGCTGCGGGGCTCATGTCTTCTTTAGTCTAATCCAAAGGACTCGTGTTATTATCGGTATATCACTTAACATTTACTTTTGCCTGTCTTTTGTCACATTTTATTTCTTTGCCTTCACTTTTTCTACACACAGTTCTACGTTCATTGACATATTGAAAACTATAAATTGTCAAATTTGATGTTAATTTAGTCACAATTGTTCTAATTTAGAAAAATTCATAGCTTCTGCGTTTTAGGTACCAATATTACCCTTATTTCAGGATAAAACAATAATTATTTTCTAATACAATACAATAAATAATTTTGTTTACAAATTTTCTACCATATTTTCAAAACAATATTCCGAAACTCACCAGATGTGTCACAACTGTCATAATAACCATCAATAAGTATCGTGTGGTTGGTTATATTAGTTAATGTTGCGTGTACATATTGAATGTTCTTGCAACACAAAATTATTGTAAATAATAGCAATGTGTTTATTGTATTGTACGTAATAGAAAATATAGTCTTCCGTTAAGACGGGAAAATATATACCCAAATGAAGAAGTTAAGAAAATCTCAGGACAATTGTGATTAAACATCATGTGTGGCAATTTAGAGTTTTAAATGTATTGAGATACGTAAATCTGTGTGTCCAGAACGTGAAGGCTAAGAAATAAATTGTCTGAAAATAAAATCGCTATCGTCTTACGCTCCAGCACTCTATTTATTCACAATAGCTTTCGATGGTCAAGAATTTAGCCATCCAACTTAACCTTTATGCATTAATGCATTCTTGATATACTTTAGGTGCATATTGCCATTCAATTTCTGGAAGGAAAATTTTTTTTTTTAAAAAAAAAAAGATGGTTGTCAATTAAGTTCTTGGACCTTACCAGAATGTTCAATTTCTAAATTAATGCATTCCATGTCGCATTAAAATCGGTCGAAGAAGTTAGAGAAGAAGCGAGGAAGTGGAAGACGAGTAGAAGGCGAAGCGATGAGGAACAGAAGGGAGCTGGCAGCGCGGGCGGCCAACAGGGAAACGGCTGCTTTGCTGGCAGCAGGGACGACAGGGGAGACGACCGCTATGCTGGAAGCAGAGGTGACGAGGGAAACTGGTTAATATTTAGGACGCCTCTTACAGAAATTTGCTACTCACAAATTAGCAAAATACTGTGAATTCTGTTCTCACTTGTCGAGCAATCACATCAATATATTCAAAAATTCTTATTTCTTGTTTATGAATGGTAATTAGGGCCCTGCCGGTTAAGTTATGACAGACTGTTGATGTGTTGCCTGAGAGATTTTCGCGAAAGCTATTGATTAACATTTCTGAAACAGAATAGTCTAAAACACTTCTTGACGTCAAAATAGCAACCTGTATCGTTTGGAAAAGAGTAAACTTAGAACTAATGTCTAGAGGTAACAGACAATCCATTTCAACATATGCTTTAAAAATGCTTAGAAATCTGGATGAAAATCTCAATTACGGATGTCAAGTATCATTCATGAGTAAAAACCATACGTCACAAAATAACAATCTATACCCGCTGTCAAGATAAGTCGCTTTCAGTCGCTCTCTGGAGGGGAATTCTAGGGGCTGGATGCTCTGATCCCCTTTCTCCATTTTAACGCACGCATAGACACGCATTCAGTACACTTATACGGGCACATTTACTTGAGCCAAGAATACTTATCCTCACTCCTTTCCAGCATTAGTTAAATTAAAAATAAGCGATACCAAAGAGTATTCTAGACAATATCTGAGAACACGCATGTTTGCTCCAGTGTAATAGAAATTATTTTGCGTCGAAAAACGACCTACAAATTTGACATAAAACTACTTTTGTAAAAGTAACCAATCTCCTCACTCCACTCGCAATTAGCGAAGCGCGGGCTCAAGAAAACGTGCGCAGATAGTACCGCTTACGTAGGAAGCTTAGGGGTTGCCTGATTAGGACGGTGCGCGGTTGGGAGATACCTAGAGAGGGGAAACTTTTCCAGCCAACTATTGTTCGGCGCTTTATCTTATCATCCAGCGAGCGCGGAAAAATGACACTTCCTCGGCTATTATATTCACTATACTTACGGTATTGATGACTATAACACTTGACCTGTTCAGTGAACAATGGATTTAGAGGAGAATCAATCTCACTTAATTTATAATTGCAAAATTGTGAATATACAACTACAATGAAGTTAATTTGATTTGCACTGGTACTGTGTCCTACTTGCACCTGCGCTGTCACGCGCGCATTTTCCGCCCAGTTTCCCCCTTAATATACTATACAGGCAGGAATATTGAACGGTTGCTGTTGGATAGGGGGACACCGAATATGACTTAGAGCCTCCTGAATTTAATATACCCCAAGTATAGTGTGCGCATGCACCGGGTGATCAGTTACAATCCACAGCAGGGAGAGGAAATTTCATTGGCAACTATGTTTGAACGAGTCGGATAGTGGCTGGCGGTTTTAAGCAGGTAAACCGTCGGGAAGTGCGCTTAATCCCCTCTCCCCTAATGTCACCACGGGGAGGAGTGCAGGTGGCAGTCGCGGCCACGAGTTTAAAGAGAAAGGGAGGCGCCTGCTTGTTCGGCGTCCAAGGAATAGTGTATTGACAAGAACAGTGATTTCTTCCTTAATTGTTTAAAAGTGAAATAAGCTTGCCATATAAACTATTCCTGCAGGGAGATTTAATAATAAATTTTGCTTCTTTTAGTTTCATAACAAATATGTTCGAGAAATGAACATGTTTACATTAGAGAAGTGTACTAATGTTTACATGAGAAATGTACATATACTTTTGTTTTAAATAAATATTAAGAAATTATAAATTCTAGCTTGGCAGAAAAAAGTTTGTTGTGTTTATTCTTCATCATCTACTTCTTCTTCTTGTTGTTCTTGTTGTTATTATTATTATTATTATTATTATTATTATTATTATTATTATTATTACTATTATTATTTTTTAAATGTTACTTGAAAAACAAAAATAGTCTCGAAAGGGCGGAGCCGAAGTCAGTGCAAAATAATCACTGATTAAATCGCCACTGGTTGACATTGCTATTCATCCCATATAACTCCACCTCAAGAAAAAGTTTTAAAAATTCTTCGCAAACAAAAATATGAAAGCTAGTTTAGTAATCTATAAGGAAGAAAAGGAAAAAAAATATTATTATGAAGAATTGGTGTCGGAAACACGCGAATCTCACAAAAAAAATTCAAAATGTCCTGCATTTGCTAACAAACCAGAATTAACTCGCTTGAGAACATTTGCTACAACCGTTGTAAATTTTCTTCCTCAATCATGCCAATCAATTCCTGTGCGAGTGTTTGATATTAGCGCGCTTCTTCGCTTAAACTTTACTTTTGGGGCATCCCCAAAAACAAAAATCCAATTGAGACATAGCAGTCGATTGCACAATCAGGGGCTACTTCAGTACAGCATACTTCGTTCTTGTAATATATTTTACTATGAAGTTATAAGGGCACCTTTTTTTTAATGGAACCCTATGTTAAATTTTAGCTTATGGTAATGGTCTTAAAAAGACAATTTCAAATATAAGTATATCTTCGTATTTAAGCGAACCGTTTTAAGAAATTGATGAGTTTTTGCAACGTACTTTTCATTGAAGCCACGATTTTCCAGTCGCGCTTTCCTGATGACTCTATGGGAAACATCGCGAGTCTGTCCTTCAGACAAATGCGGTCATTTGCACAGTAAAAACTACTATTTTTTTTAATTGGCTACTAAAGGTCGCATCAACATCTTAGGTCATTAGCGACCACTATTGCTGTTAACGGTATGGTAACTATAAGGATGAAAGGATATGGTGATGATAAGGGGTGAAAGGACGAACACAAATACAACCATGCCCGAGGCGGGACTCGAACCCGCGACCCTCAGGTTCGAGATCACTACGACACTACTGCCTTAGCGATCTCGGCCACCAGGCAGACTAAAAACTACTTTCTTCAATATTAATTTTGCCGAAAGATTACTTCGTCTAAGGACAACTCAAATGCTGCATTCACGGTTGCGGAAAGTTCTTGTTTTCGCCCGAATATACTATTCTGTTATTTTGAAACAGCAACAACACATTCAATAAAAAAATTTAAGTACATAATACAAAATAAATGAAAAATTTCTTATTAATCTTAAGAATCAGAAGAAATGAATGCTCTAAGAAACTGGTAGAAGTGCGCTATAATTTCCCCAGCGGCGCATTTTTATATTCTTTATACTCGACGCCTCGGTCCTGTTATCTACTCGTAGTACGTGGCCTTCGTGCGTTTTCGGAAAGTAGGCAAAACTATTAACGAGATATTTTCCTTAGGTTTCGCAGCCGAGAACAGGCAAGGACGAATGGAAATGTGCCACTTTAGTAGAAAAATGTTACAAAAACACATCAATTTCTAAATAACGATCGTCTAAAATTCGAAGGTAGACACGTATTTGTAATAGTCTTTTTAATCCCATTACGACATGCTAAAATTTAGCAGAGGATTCCATTAAAAAAAAAGTTGACCTTATATCTTCGTAGTGAAAAAATAGTAGAAAGACGAAGTATGCTGTACCATGTTAAGTAGCTCCTCTTTATGCAATCAACTGTTCCACTGAGTGATAACACTCACCGTATCTGCTCAATGAGTGATATTATATATATATATATATATATATATATATATATATATATATATATATATATAGACACACACACACACACACACACACACACACATACATACACAGGGTGAGTCACGTAACTTTAGCACCTCCTGTACCTTTTGAACGATTGAAGTTATTGCATGCAATTGACAAGTTAGCATGCAAGCAGAGTTCAGGAAAAAACAGCAACAGTTTTGTGTACATTTGCAATACTTATCGTATCTTCAAATATTAAAATCAGTTTCCCTTTCCTGGCCTTTGCTGGAGGAGCACTGCATGGCCTTGCGTGACAGGCAGTTACATTCAAAATATCCGCTAAACAGACGCAAAACATTACAATTACTAAAACAAAATGCTGATCTAACATATGACATTATGTATATCATTGAATTCCTCTTTTTAAGCTTGTCATGGTAGACTGCAAAAATATGTATTGCTCCATTTGAAAAAGCAACAACAAAGGTACCCCAAATAGCTCGTAAAATACAAGTTGCAATAACTTGAACCGTTCAAAAGTTACAGGAGGTGCTAAAGTTACGTGACTCACTCTCTGTGTGTGAGTATATATACACGCACACACAAACAAACACAAACACACACACACACACACACACACACACACACACACACACACACACACACATATATATATATATATATATATATATATATATATATATATATCGAAACTTCAAAGTCTCTTTAGACAATCTTAAACATATTCTGTCTATTAAACTACATGAATATTCCATATGGCTGAGCCGCAATAAGCACTCAAAAGTTGGTTTGAAAATATGGTTTCTAGGCAAAAATTTTCTTTGTAAAAGCATATTAACACTTCAGAAATATGCAAGATGTTTATTATTAACAAAATAAATCAATATATTTGATCAGAAAGAAAATGTAAGCGAAAAATATAAAATCACACAATTTAGGCAGACTCCTTTTTTGTTTCTCTGTTAATTTTTCTTTCTAAAATAATATATTCGTTTATTTTGTTAATATTAAACAATTCACATGTTTCTGGAGTGTTCGTATACTTCTATAATTCACATTTTTTTTGCCTAGAAATCATATCTTGAGAGCTTATTGAGGCTCAGCCATTCCGAACAGCCATATAGTTCCGAACAGCTATGAGACAAAATATGCTTAAAATTGTTTTAAAAGCTTATTTTTGAAGTTTCGACGTTTCTTCGCCGGTCACCCTGTATATTACAAGCATGGCTATCAGAATTTACTCTTTCAGTCTTTTAACTTACCCTTAGAGTCAGCGTTAACAAGAGAATTGGACGCTGTGTTACTTGATGAAACATTCTCCCTGAAAGCAAAGGACGTAGCTTCTGGAGGAGCATTGCCCGTTATCCATTCCTCTTGAATTGAAGAAGGGCGCGATGTAACAGCATCATCACAAGCGACCACTTCATGTGTGATGGATGAATTATGAAGCACCGTGACATCCTCAGTGCCAGAAGATTCTGCAACGGCATCGGGAGCGATATCTGCCCCACCAGCAGTTTTATTTGGAAAAGAATAATCCACTAGAACAGGAATGGTGTTATTAGGGATTCCCAGTTCAGCAGTGAGTACTTTTGTAGAGTAATTAAATAGAAAGCGGTGTTCGATGCTCGGAGGGTCAGGTACAACTGTTGCCGAATAATTCTGCGGATAATGAATGGCCTCAGTGGTGAAATCAGTATTTGACCCTGTTGGAGAAGTCTTGCTAGTAGACTTATTAAATGGAATTCCATCGATAGTTTCCAGGGGTCTAGCAGCAAGTCCATTAGTTTCATTAACTGCTGAAGTAGAGCCATTTGATGAATAATTGCTCAGAACGAATTCGTTACTGTCAGCAGAAAAATCAACAGATACATTCATTATAGCACCAGCGTTCGATGAAGAGTAATTGAGAGCTTCACCTGTGGTGTCATAAAACCAAGCAACCAATTCTGATGTTGAATCTGATCCGATAGTTGAAGTGTCGAAACTAGAATCACTAATTGTTTGATTCCCAAGAACAGTTCCAAACGGTATAGTACTTTCATTCACTCCAAGCGTGGTGACATTAGATAAAGAGAAATTGAATAGAGCGCCAACAGTGGTATTTTCCAGTGGAACAGTGACAGCAAGTTGACCATCTATAACAGAAGTTGGGTTGACTGTAGAATCTTCAGAGTGATGAGAGTCATCTTCCGTTAGGGGATATTGTGCAGCATCAAGCGATAAGCTAGAGGCATTGACAAACCGAGCACCACCAACATTATCAGTGGCATCATTATCGCCGACTCCATCTTCTACACCAAAAGAAGTGACAGAATCATTTGAAGAACCAGAAATCATGATTGTGTTCGTAGATTCGGCGCTCACTGTGGCATTCATCGGCAAAGGAACTGTTGGCTCAGTTCGCAAACCTTGGATGTCCTTTAAGTTCGAGGGTCTTTCTTCCCCATCTACTCCATCTGTTTGGTGCACTATTCCAAAAGAAGCATTGTCCAGTTGATTTTGGTGAAGAGATCCCAACGCTATGATGCTATCGTTCGTGCCCATAGCAAGAATGTCATTACTGACTCCCTCGTCGTCAGAAGACATACCAACGATTTCAGTTGACATATCTCCGTCACCAACACTGGAGTTGGACGAAGAAATATTTACGTGGACATCAGCCTCTAGCAATGTAATATTTTTGTTATATGAACCAAACACAGAAGTGGATTCATCGACAGAAGTGTAGTTCAATAGAATGCGATTGATGGGGTCAAAAATCAAAGCAATATCGCTACCATTCACTCCAATACCGTTGGATGAAGAGTAATTACGTGGATCCTCGAAGGCGTCCCCAGTCGAAGTGCGTCCAAGTCAAGCAGTTCCCCTCCAGAGATGGAGGGTTGAAGGTAGAACCCACAGCTGCAGACGCGTTCCTTGTGCAAGGCCTCAGGCCAGTTGTTCTTGGTAGTTGAGCACGACGATGGTGAGAGTGATCACGTACGCGATTAACGTGTACACCCCGTACATGGTGCACAAGGGCACCATCACGCGCTTGAAGAGGCTCCACCTCCGGGGGGCGGCGGGGAGTAGAGCTGCGGCAGCGCCAACGGGCGCGGGCGCGGGAACGTCTGCAGATGCTGCGAGACCGGTGACGGCTGCAGCTGCGGCGGCATTGGGGGCGGCGGGGGTGGCGTCTCGCCTCCTAACAGCGACTGCCTCGGCTAGCTCCATCGCTCTGCGCCTCCTTGCGTCAAGGGCTGAAGAAACCTGCGTTGGCTCCCGACAACACGTCTAGCGGCGACCGCGGGCTAGCAACAACTGCTGAGAGGGAAGCTTCAAGGAGCCTCCGCTACCGCCACCGCCGCCGCCGCCGCCGCCGCCGCCGCCGCCGCCGCCGCCGCCACCGTCGCCGCCGGAGACGCTATGGCCACGTGTCAATTGCCGCAAATGCGCAGGTAGTGCCAGGTGACTCAGCGCAGGAATTCGCAAGCGAAGCTCCATTTAAGGAGGGGAACACTGAGCTACTCTCAGAAGCCAACGCCTACATGACGCATCTAGGACCTGAATTTATTTATCCAGGAAAATGTAAACAATGCAATCTGCGCACGTTTTCTTGAGCTGTGGCTTCCCTACTTATCTTATAACGAAGTTGAGTAATGGAAAAAGCTAACAATGAGAGTTGTCAGAAATATTTCATAACAACCAAACGAGCAAAGGTCGCGACTGACAAAGGTTGAACAAGCTTCACTGAAAGAAATGCAAATGAATGCAAAAGTGTAAAATGAAAAAAACTTGAGCTCAAACCACTTCTACTAAACCATCTAAGATGAACTGTATGAGAACTGTCCTTCCACTCAACTTCGCACAATCTGCAGGGCTTCAGTGGTCACTCAGATTTTCTTTCCAAAAATAACCATGGTGGCCCTGAATGAAGTCTCTTGCCTTTCACCAAGGAGGTCTGTGTTCCATTCCCTGACAATTTCGTGTGAAATTGTTCCAATAAAACTAGTTTGCCTCTTTCACAGGGGTGAGCCCAACCTCATTGAAGCGTCCTAAATCTTGTCCCTTTCCTAACTCCGTCCCAGTTCTGGCCGCTGGGTAGCGACGCAGGAGCGCGTGGTGTAAGAGGTGAGACGCCACATGGTGGTCTTCTTGACAGCTGAATAATGAGACTTCATAGATATAATGAATCTTATTGGAGGGTAACTCCTAAGCGTAAAACACTGAATGCTCGACATGAATTTCAACTTGAAATCAGGAGTAAAAATATCTTGATATAGACGCTAAGTAGCAGGAGTCTGAGAACAATTCTTCTTTGAATAACACAGGTAAACAATGAAAAATCATCAGAAATAAAACTATGTGTGATTTAGAATGAATGACGCCCTGACTCCTAAGTACATACAATTTCTCTAGCACATACCATTTTGATGACAATATAGTTGTAATATTTCGGATTTGCAAATTATCTTCCAAAATAAGGATTTAACTAGCCAACAATGAAAAATCATCAGAAAAGAAAATATAAGAGATAAACTAATTTCAAATGTATGCTTATATTTTCTCTAACGCGTCTAGCTTCTAAAATAGGACTGTTTTCATTTGGTGACTGTGCAAATCTTCATCTGCAAAGCCATTCCTTCAGAAACTGCTGTTGCTGGGGATGAAAAACATTCTTTAAAATTTGGGAGCACATTACCCCCCAAATATTTGGGGTACAGTCCCTCCTCCAGACATTTTCAAAATTTTCTCAAAACCGGTTCCAAATTTTTTCTTTAAATTTCTTGTAAGAATATAGTAAAATACACTTATGAAAATGGAAAAGGTCAGACTTTCATGGTTTACCTGTAAATTTTCGAAAATTAGAAAAGTTTGGATTTTTCCGGCATCTTCCTATAACTACAAAACTGAAGATATAAATTTTAGCCTTCATATGAAATTTGTTGCCCATAATTAGTTCTTTCATTAAGGTAGTGTACATTTCTTGAAAAGTTTAGTCATTTTCACGCAATATTGCGTGCAATATTTGCAATTTTAAATAATTATGAAAATCACATTTTCTCATAAACGGCTCCAAATTCCCCCCTAATTATGCCACAGACAAAAACAACTACCTGATATATAAATTCTTCTCTTACCTGCGTGGGACGCTGTTTTTCCTGCTCTTCATTCGTTTGCGAACGATAGTCTTCCAGTTTAGTTGGCTAATTCTCCTTTTCCTGATTGTATATAATGACGAGGATGACATGTTCAGATTTTTGACGTCTGCCATAGTTGTTGATACAACATTCTTGCAGGGAAACCAATTTTCATAAATAATTTCTCTCTGATTTAAGCGTGCATATAGTATCCGCATAGTAACAAAATGTCATTTTACTGGAGTACATTATTTTTTTGAAAATTTCAACATGCCCAAATATTAAAACAACGTTCTGCGAGGGCATACTTCCTTTAATGATAACTCTGGACAAAATTAGCAATCTATCCTTTTAATCCATCGCTCAATGTGTTGTTTCCAATACTGATTTTCTGGCGAATCTCGTGAAAAATGGCAGTTTCTCTATTGAATACGTTGTTTTAATTTAGATGTTACAGTGAATGTACATGCACGGTTTACAGCTAAGGTATAAAAAACATAGATTATATCATAATTGACAAAACTAACACTAGTTTTGAAATATTGACAAATTGTTATGCTTCAGTTCCCACAGTGCACTAAATCTTACAATTACCAGTCACTTGAACACTAAATAATACGCGTATCGTTAATGTTCAATGTGTATTTACTAAAAGTAAAACGATTTGGAGCAGTTTCTGAGATAATTTTTTTATAATTACCATTAACTTCAAGCAGAAATTACGTGAAAACTACTAGTTAAAAAAATACATGACCTTTTTAAAGTTTTTAAAATAAATTTCATAAGTCTTTAAAATAGATTTCATTTAATACAAAAATCTCTAGCATCAATGTTTTGCTTTTTCAATGATAACATTTTGCAATTTTCGGAAATTCAGAGTGTTCGCAATTTGAGGGTGGTGTGTAATAATAATCAGAAATACAGAAATGACTTTTTTCTGATATATTATTGTAAAATATATTGCATTAAACAAACTGTACACCTTGGTTTATTGATGAGGCAGTGTTTTAATTACCAAGGTTTGAATGTCTGGTACTGTCGTTACCAGCCTTCAAATATTATGACTTTAAGATAAAAGAAATCTTGTAAAAGATAAAATCATTTATCAAGAGCAATGCAGACGAAGGACAGGTTCAAAACAGTAGACTTTGTAATTCTCTAAAATTGAAGTATTATGATGAAAAACAGACAATTACCGCTTTCTGAACAGCGACATATTTGTACTAAAACTTTCAAAAAAACTTAAATTTTTTACGTGATAGTTTTTAATATCTTAGGCGCTTTTTTGTAATCCCTCAACACGAAAAGAATCCTTTACAATTCTCAAGAAGTCAAGTGATTCCGTATTTACTGGACGATATCCATTTTGGAAATCTCGTGTTTTAGCCGCTAGAGTTATTTTGTAATCTTTAAGAAGTGCACCATTTCATTATTTATTATATCGTTGCAGCCCAATAACAAAACATAATATATTACCGTTCTTTAACTAAGAGATCATTGCTTTTAAGGCAAAAGAAAACTCATAAAAATCTACATATTTCCAAATGGTTTGGGTGGACCAAAAAGTTACAACGAATTGTATAACCTTCTCTTTCAAATTCTCGTAAAAGGGCATCGACAGGTCACCGGACCCTTTATCGCCTCACTGAATACACAATGAAAATTTTGTATTACCCAAAATAATGGAATTGTTACACTGAACGCTTTTTGACATGTCGTTTTCAAGTTATGGTATGGCTTCATATGAAATATATTTCATACAAAATGTGGCATGAAATATGAGAAAAATTTGTAAACATTCCAAAAACTAAGGAAAATTTGGAAATTGTACAAAGTGTTCCTAAAGTGAGTGTAACAGACGAATTCAAGCAGAAACGTAAAAAAACGTTTCGAATATATCCTTGAAATGTAGTCAATTTAGGCTCGATGTCCTGTAAAAACTCCTAAACATGCGCCAAAAATCCAGAATCGGTCGAAAAGAGTCGATAATTTTAATATGTCGAAAATACATAATGTCGAAATGTATATAACTAAATGTATATAACGAAATGTATGTATATATATATATAACAAATGAATAATGTCAAAAAGATACCGGAATTTCCAGAATATGCGACCACGTTGAAGTCGATCCAAAAATGCATGTAAGAAGCTCCAGGAATATAGTTCCACCCTCTTCTCCCACGCTGCGCCTGCCTATGGTTGTGAGCCGAACCGTGCGTGGCAGTCTGTATGACCATACACCCTTTAGTCCGGATCTCGCCCTTCAGCGAGTTCGGTTTCTCCCATCAACCCCAGGCGAATGCCGGAGCAGTACCCTAACAAACAGGCCTCGGGCCGCGCGCGAACTTTACTTCCACTTCTTTGTCATATCCTCATCGCTTACTTACACACACTTACACTCACA
Source organism: Teleogryllus oceanicus (assembly GCA_964035755.1). Taxonomy (NCBI): domain Eukaryota; kingdom Metazoa; phylum Arthropoda; class Insecta; order Orthoptera; family Gryllidae; genus Teleogryllus; species Teleogryllus oceanicus. The sequence goes on along the minus strand of CAXIVR010000001.1, from coordinate 321,180,631 downwards.
TGCACTACCTACCACACATGCCGAGAGACCGGCCGGGAGCTTCGAGCTTCTCCCGCCTGGGCTAGTGCCACGTTGGTGGGGGATAAATGTAATTTCCTTATCTGTGCACGTCTTCTAGAATTCAGTGGAAGATACAGTTATTCAAAATAGCGTTCTCCATGATGTCGTTTCAGAAAGTATTATTCCCTGACGAATGACATGATGAGAGATAAGAGCTTAAATTTATTGCTGATTTACCATTGAAAATAGATTTTATTACATTGGAGCGAATATTTTGTAAACACTCCTGTCAAAAAACCGCTCATTTTATTTCTGTATTCAAAATTCAAGTAGTATATGGCTTAGGGTAGGGTTCACACAATTTTGAAAACGTGCACAGAATTCACTTCTCCCCGTAGCATGTCACACACAGTTTTTAACTGTTTTTGGCGTAAAGAAATAAAAAAAATACTTGGTTGGGAAAACCCCGCTAGCTGATGTTAGGTCGTCGCTGGATCTCGCCATCCAGCGGGGGAAGATCACCGCCACTTCCCGAGAAAAAAGCATGCACTGCACTTACGGGACTTAGATGTTGTCACGCCCGCAATCATTAACTATCAAACCCAGCGAGTTCCATCTTTTCTTACAGCCCAAGAAATTCCTGTCCAGTCAGCATTACGCGTATCACAGCGACACCGTGCGGCAGGCAGCTGACAAGCACTGATACCTCTCCCAGGCGGTACACATCGACGATACATCTGTTCAAAAGTTTGTTCCACGATCCCAATTTTGGCACTGATTATTTGGAACATATTGCAATATATGATGTACCAGCTATAATAAAGTTTTTCCATGACCTTGTGTTTTATTTTATTTAACAACCTAGATGCATTTATTTTTTGGAAGCGCCTCTGCCCTTGAAAAAGTACGAGAACGTCTGGTTTAGAATAAACTCCCACAGTACTGTGAGAATGCGAGTCAAAACCTACGAGGGTTTACACAGCCTTTCAAATTAGAAAAGATTAGATATTGAATATTTTTAGAATTTGTTGTTTTCTGTGAGTCATAACACTCAATCGTAACAAGAAGCGAAGTAAGCATAACAATGCACTCAGCAGGTGAAGACACTTGTTGAGATGACTCAGAATCTGATAGGGTGAGGTGAATCAGTTACTGCGTCACACCTGCCAACTGGAGTTACACAGAAAAAGCGAAGTTGCGATTTTTCAGGAAACAGTAAGCATCAGCGTAGGCATCAAGAAAGATAAAATTATCAAGGACGAATTAGAAAAACACTCAATAACTGTTTATATTTTCATGCTCATCCCCGATAACGAGCATACAACTTGCTGCGTATTCTATAATTTATCTATTTAAGAGGCCTTAAAATGTGCGTTACCGCCTTCTCTTTTATCACATGCTTTTCTGGTAAAATGAGTGTTTCAGGCGCTGCGAAACGTCTTGACCCTTTCCAAAATGTACTTAAGATTAGTTTTCTGACATCTACGAAAAGAATGGAATCCAAGTGACGCTAATCCGCTTTTGTCTGCGTTACGGGATTACTAGATCACGCCACTTCTTGTTCTGCAAATGTGCGAAGTACCCGAGACATCACCGACTCTAGACATCGCGAACACCAACTCTCCAAAAATTGTAATTCTTTTCTAAAACAGTAGGCTGTTGGTGTCATTCATTCCTTGGAATGGAGTGTCTGTTTGTAACAGTTAGTTATGTGATATCAACTGAGTGGGAGTGAGTTAATTTCGTAATGTTTCCTCGACTGTTCTACTGCAGAGGTAATTCAATGGGATAGTATTTCACTCAATAAGCACCTGATGATGTAACAAAACTAGTTACGAAACGTTGTGCAATTGCTGAAATAAATGATTGTCATAGAAAACTTTGGATACTTTTATTTGCAAATTTTTAGTGTAAATAAAGGTCAAGGAGAAAAGCCACTCAGTCTACAGTAACCCCCCCTCATTGGTATGGGAATGTTATATACTGACAATGCACTAATATTGTATGTGTGTGCGAAATTATTCTACTATTGGCTACGTTTGAACCACCTAGTAGTTTTTAGTGGATGGAAAGTTCGTTGGTTAAGAGCACCTTTTTTAGTGTCCTATTTTCCCAGACATTGTTCGATTTGGCGGCTTTTTTCTCTCGTCCGTTTGAAGGAGCGTCGAAGAAGCAGCCGCTGCGCATGCTACTAGTTAAAGAGTTACACTTAAGAGTTACGCTTAAGGGAGTAATTGATTGATTTTTAGTGTTTCCGGGCGCGTCAACGGATTTGGTCATTAGTCCTGTAAGTGTAGTGCATTTTTTCTCGGGAGATGGTTGTGATATTCCCCCCCTGGATGACGAGATCCTCTTCCGACCTACCGTCGGCTAGAGAGGTTCCCCCTAAACAGGACTCTCCCACCAGCTGGGCACCGCCCCAGCCGGGACAAGCTCTAAGCTCCCGACCGGTCTCCCGGAATATGTGGTAGTGTAGTGCATGTTAGTGTGTGTGTAAGAGGAGAGGATAAGACAAGGAAGAGGAAGGAAAGATCGCGCGCGGTCCGTGGCCTGTTCGGTAGGGTACTGCTCCAGAAAACCACGAGGGAGAGACCACGAGGAGAAACCACGGAAAACTACCGATCAGAACAGCCGGCCGCTAGAATTCTCCTCTAGACAGCGACTGAATTCGACATAGCTGAAGAGCTAGTGTCGAAAATCCTGCCGCCGTCAGCACTCGAACCTAGGACCTCCCGGCCAGAGGCGCTGCAATGACATCAGTTGATGCACTGAGCCACCGCTCCCGGTGCTACGTTTAAACGACCTAGTACGTTCTATAGTGAATGGAAAGTTCATTGGTTAAGAGCACATTTTTAGTGACCTATTTTCCCAGAAATTGTTCGATTGGCCGGCTTTTTTTCTCTCGTCCGTTTGAAGGAGCGTCGGAGAAGCAGCCGCTGCTCTACCATGACTGAGTCACAATGCGTCTTAAGGGATCAAGAGGGGGCTCGAAGCTACTTGGTCGCTGTAATTCGGCGCTTCATGATAATCGAAAAGGCAGTCGCGAAGATGGAGGTCTACAGCTGCGCGTGGCGTTCTTCGGCTCTCCCGAAGCGGCACCCCGACCTCCTTTGTGAGGGTGGGGTGGACCCGCGATGGGAAGGTGTAGGTGTGAAGGCGTGAAGAGGCCGAGTATGGCTCTGGTCCTCCCGGACACCGTACGAAAGAATAGCTGTTGTGCGACTGATTCGGGGGCAGGGGGACGGGGTGTGCGGGAGGTAGGGCGCGAACAAGCGCCTGCGATGATCGTGCGAGCGCGACGCAGTGGAATATTAAAGAGTCTGCATGTAATCTTATTCTTTCTCTAAAGAGAACTCTTCACAACTATCAAAAAGAGTGTAAAATTCTGTACGCAACAGATTGCATCTTCATCTAGTTCATTTTTGAAAAATGATAGAAAATGAAATATTAGTAGGAAAGGGAGTCAAAGTAAGGCGGGTGATTAAAAAAAGAAAGACCATCTCCATTTTAGTCTTTATTTTTATTATAAAAAATCGTTTATGATATAGCGCACTAATTTGTAACATAAAAAGCTTACACACTGCAAGAAGTGGAATTTAAGATTTTATTTAGTTCTGCACAATGCATATCCTAATTCATTGGCCTTCTAGAGTGGAGACCTAGCTACTGCTGCTTACCATCTAACACATAATTGTAGTATCTTACTATATTGCACTGTTGTGAACAAAAAAGAAAGCTCCGTGGAGAGTTCATTGTAAAGAGACAGTTCATTGTAAGCTTTGAACATACGGAGTCTGTAACCAAGGATGGTCTCCAGCACATCGTTGAAAATCCGACATCTTGGATGAAGACGTGTCAATTCAGAAAAAGATTGACAGCCCCTACGGAATAGTCACTAGTCTCGTGACGTCGCGGAACAGCTCTCTAGCCGAGGGGAGTTAGCAGCTTTCATCTATTGCAGTATCATACATACTTCAACGAAATACTTCTCATTTGGATACCTCAAAAGGAGATTGGCAATATATTACACTGTGGATAACTCAAAAGAAAGATCAATGGACACTAAGTTTGTTGAGATTTCTCTTATTCAAGAGATGAATATAAGTTCGACATCTTCAATGAAAACGTGTCAAATGCATAATTATTGGCAGCCTCTAAGGAATGAGGCACTAATCTTGTGAAACCCTCCAGTCAAGACGTCTTACGTGGTGGGTTGGTAGCGGAATGAAAAAGTGTGTTTCACAAGCTACTAACATTTTAAATCTTACAAGGTCTATGACGTGGTCAAATATTAAATTCAAGGTCAACGTTCGTACGTTTTTTGAAAATACGATTTTTCAAATAGTTCTCCCTTTAAGCTTTTTCTTTTAAATCAAAGGGGAAATTTTAATTTTAACGTAGATACTAAGGAACGTGTTTCTTATTTTTTTATCAAATGAAATATGTCAACTCTGATATTAATTTTAAGGAAAATTATTTTTAAGCTCGTACTTTAAAATTGTGTTTCGTTATTCAAAAGAAAAATTAAGAACCCGAGATGAACACACAAAGTGTAATTTAGAAAAATTAGCTCCGATTTGACATCATTGTTCATTTGCGTCTCATTACAGACACATTGCATAGAAAACTTAGTCCATCGACATTATTGTACTATAAATACCAATTGTAGCAAAATCCATTCGTCATTCTCCCAGAAAATATTTTATAAAGAAAATTAATAGTAATTACTAAATAATTTTCTTTCTAAAATCTCCGTTACAAGACAAGAACTAGAGCACGCGCATATATCTAACAATAAGTCGAAAGACTTATGACATCAAATAACTTTTCTTCCTATTCGTATTTATGAGAAAGCATGTAAAGATAACATTTGTTACCCATTTGAGAATTTATATTCTATTTATTTTTCAACGTACGTAAGATTATATTAGATCGTTAACTATTTGTGAATGTAATAATAATATTTGATCATTAGAGCTGGTGATAACTTCATTCATTATGCACAAGTACATTTGGTCGCGAATTCTCAAAAATTGTTTCCAGAGGGGAGAAATCATACAATGGGTTGATACCAAACAAGTTTGCCATCTAAGCAACCAGATACTAACAAACAGTGTCGAGGAGAAAACTTAGTACAAAGTACAATGTTACTGTGAGAAACGTTCGTAACCAATTCACATAAACAACTAGGTTGTTTTCCAGACCCAGAAACTGACTGTTCCGAACACTCGGGAGAAAAAGTAAGCAACCTAATACCACGCCCGAATGGAGAACATATTAGACGACCATCCACAGAAACACTGAGATTTTCAGTATACCATTCACTGATAAATGGTTCCTCAATGTAATGAGTCAGTCTTGAGAAACCTTTGTGATCACTACGCTCCAATACAGAATTACTTGAGTTGGAGCTAACACATGATGAAACAGAACTTGAGGAAAATGAGTGCGGGTACAGGAGCTGGCTAGAAGCTGGATGACTCTTAGGGCACGCTAGTCCCAGGGCCCCGGGAGGCGGGGCTCCAGAAGAGGGACCTGGTGGGGGGCTCAACGCCCTCGACAGAGAGCTGGCTCTTGTTTCGCGAGGCCTTCTTTTCAGACATAACCCACCATTCGCACGACGCAGTCTTTCGCTTACCCTCCTGCGTTTTATCTCAGCGTCCCTCTGCTGCTGGGGGCACGGGGGGCGCTCGTCCCCCGACCCCCTTCGCGGAGCAGTCCCACTTTCAGAAAATTCCTTGTCCTGGATGTCGTGCACGCAGGTCCACTCCATACAATTCACCTCGCACGTGCTGCGAGTAATCGCACTCCATCCCTGTGGGTGGATCTCCAGCGCCGAAATAACGTTCAAGCCGTGTTCATTCGGAAAGTCTGCCACTATCTCCACGTGGTTTCTTCGGCGCTTCGGGAAGAGAAAACGACTCGAGCGATACGAACTGGTGATTGGCTGATGCAAGTACGAAGAAGCGAACACCACCGGTTCAAACTCGTTGAGATCTTGAGTTAGTATGTTGAAATCTAATTCGTGTATTATCATAAGAAAACCACTCGCCGTAGAAAGAATCATTTTTGACTCATCAGGATTTAGTCGTAGGCGCAGGAGGACGCATGATCGGAACATTTTCTTGTAAAACTTCTCTCTTTGAATACAAGTCTTCATATCCCACATGTAAATAATTCCGTTAAGTCCAGTCGTAATTAGCAAGTCATTTTTTCGTGAATACTCGATATTTCCTATTGTGCTTGAATGCCCCTGCAAAGTTCGAATTTGTGACTTGAGATGTCTGGCGTCCCACAAGGAGACCGTCTGATCAACACTGCCTGTGGCGAAAATTCGAGAATCTAGAAACTTTACAGTCGTGACGCAACTTGCGTGCGCGTTGTGCACTGTGCGAATCAACTTCCGAGATAAAGGATCAAACACCAGGAAGCTGTTCTTCTCACAACCTGCCACCAGAAGAGATCCATTCGGGCAGAAATCTAAGCTGAAAAGGCTTCCATGTTCACTTGCGGATCTGCTAACTTCATCTTCTTCTCCCTGGCATGGTAAAATGGATGAATATAAGCTCTTGTAAAAGACGTCTGAATTTCCTAGAGGTAATCGTTGTCTCAGTTCCCTTTGGCGAATCCAGTCAGGAAGGAAAAAGCGAGTTCTTTTCTCAGAGGTAACGTCCTGATGAATCATTTTAATATATATTTGGTTTCTCTTAAAATTGAGAATAATGTATTGGTAAATCGAAAATGTTCTATGCTCTCAATATAGCAATGCAGACTTCAATTCCTTCTCCCAGAATAATGGATACATTCATAATTTAATGAGAACATGAGAATGGAATACATGAATTATATTGTGTTAGTTGACACGTCTAAAAATATATATTTTATTTCCAAAAGCGCAGTCTTTCTTTCACGACTCTTGTCATAAATCTTCAATATCACATCTTCAAAGGTTCGTACAGAGGTTGATGTAAGCAGACATTTCCATTGAGGTGTAGATAGCGACACATTTCAACTGGAAGTTAGCAGTTCGTTTTGATTTTTGGAACTGGAGGTATACTGAAAAGAGAGAAAAACATAATGTACATAGATGGTGTAACTTCTGACAGGTAAACCACAATAATCTTCTATTAATTGAAAATAAAGTTTCATGAAGTTTATATGGAAATGAAAATGGAAAGGAAGGAAGAGAAAAAGCACATTTCGGTACAACTTGAACAAAATTTTGTGGGGTAGAAGAAATTGTAAGAGCGTCAGCCACCGCCAAAGGCAAAACATCATGAAACGTTACCCCGTTACCTCACAAGATAATTCAATTGCATAAATAATGTTTGCAACGCAATCGGGAAGTCAGTGAGTGAAGGTTTCAAGCAGTGTTCCGGAATTTTGAATTACTTACTTGTATTAAGTTGTTTGCATTATTTCTGTTATTGGTCGCTAATGTCCTAGCAGTGACTTTTAAAGAAAGTAAATAAAAAAGGTTTCACGGAAAAATACATGACTTGTAAAAATAAAAAAAATAATTACACAACAATGTGGTCCACGGAAATCCTTTGCAACGGTAATATACATGAAAAAGAGGCGTCAGGATTATCTCGCAACCAGAAACTTGCGTCAAGCAGTTACACAGATACAAATCTTCCATCTCACAAAAGACGCGAAAAGTTGATTTTGAAGTTAAAACTAATTAATGATAAATTGTTAAGCTTCCAATGATTTTAATATAATACTCTCAGTTTTTACTAATTTCATAAATGTAGACTTCGTAGTAATTGCCACTAGTCTATTACAATGTGCAGTCATAATTTTCAGAGTGAGTCACGTAATTTTAGCACCTCTTGCAGCTTTTGAAAGGATAAAGTTCTTGTAATGCAGTTTTCACGCAAGTGCATGAGGGAATAGGGCTAATTGTTGCATTTATATTTTATCATTTGTGTTGAACGAAATATTGAAGTAAATTGTTTTTCGAATGAAACTGTTCATATTTTGTTTAGTCTATCATGATGAGAGTAAATATACGAATCCAACGATATCAAAGTAATATTTCGGTCCTACTATTAGAAAGCCGAAAAGTTGACAACACTTTTTTAAAAAATGTAATTTGGACGGCGATAGATGGCAGCTGGCAAGACCGTAAAGCCAGTTTCGGCGTCTTTCCACAACTAAAACATTAAATATATTATTCCCTCAATGAAATATGTTTCCTAATGACAGATTTTAAAATAAGGTCATTTATAATTTTTCCAAAATTTGGGTACTTTTTGCGAAATGTTTCATGAAAGTACAGGAGATAAATTACGTGCTGTTTTAGCACCACTAGTTTCTAGAGAAATACATGCGTACTTAGAGATATCACCATTTACCTTAACACATTACGTGACCCTTACCGTTGAATAATACGTCCAAAACGATTGATGTTTTTGATTTATTGTTAAATTATGCAAATACAATTTCTTCTGATACTTTCTTACTTTCCTATCACTTCTCCATTTGAAGGAACATTGTACTCTTTTTCACAGATAAGCCTCGATTTTTCAGGGAATAATTTTAAAACAACGCAGTCTGCTTCTTTCATGATATCATTAGAAATTTGTAGAATCTCATCTACAGAATCTAAATAATATGTATCGTTTGATTAAAATATTCCTCCATTCTTCCAAGCAAAATGCAAATCAGCTGAAATCACAGTCGCCTAAAGACCTCCAGAAGGATGCCCGCTGTCAACTGTACTGCTTCGTTCTTCGTGGCATAGGTGAGCACGCGAAGAAATATTATTTAAAAATAAAGCTTTATATATGACACATAACATGGTTTATCTTAGCTTTATTCTCTCGGGAGTATTATGTCTCTCGCTCTGCTATGCTCGGGACACAACAAAAAATTTCCCTTGTGAATAAAGCTCTACTTAAACCCGTTATATAACTAACTACTTTATAGGAACATAATTTATCCACTTTTTCAATACCAGTGTCCGTCAATAAGAGTTTGCCTGCCGAAAATTCGCCGTTTTCCGGCGCACTATTACAATACTTCCTCTTCTTACATTTGCAACGGCGAGAAAATAAAAATTGAGCACTGCAGCGCGTCTGACCGGGAGGTCCTAGGTTCGAGTCCTGATGGCGGCAGGATTTTCGACACTAGCTTTTCAGTTAGGTCGAATTCAGTCGCTGCTGGGAGGAGAATTCTAGCGGTCGGCTGCTCTGATCGGTAGTTTTCCGTGGTTTCTCCTATCAACACCAGGCGAATGCCGGAGCAGTGCTCTATGAAACGGGCCGCGGACCGCGCGCGATCTGTCCTTCCTCTTTCCTGTCCTATCCTCTCCCCTTACACACTTACATTAACATGCACTACTCTACCACATATTCCGGAAGACCGGTCGGGAGCTTAGAGCTTGTCCCTGCTGAAGCGGTGGCCCGCTGGTGGGAGAGTCCTGGTTAGGGGGAAACCCCACTAGCCGACGGTAGATCGGCGCCGGATCTCGCCATCCAGCTGGGGAAGACCACCGCCATCTCCCGAGAAACAAGCATGCACTACACTAACGGGACTAATGACCAAAGCAGTTGACGCGCCCGGAAACAAGAAAAAGCCAATCCAAACCAAACTAAAAATTGAGAGATGTGAATAGCTTAAATCAAGTAACTATACAAAGCGGGTTCAATCATATAATACGTTGTTCATTATAGATTAAATTGATGGAACTGAGGGCGATTGAAGACAGTTCTGTATCGAGCACGATCACGCCATCGCGCGCGACCTGGCCAGCCACGACGCAGTGCGCTCGCTGCTGGAGGCCGCGCTGCCACCGGACGGCGACTGCGTGTGACCTCAGCGGCCACGCCAAACGTCTTGGAGGGTTGCATTGATTATTTTGTTTCCGTACGCGAAACTGCTATTGTCACTAGGTCCGCGAGTGGTGTGCAAGTTATACTGCGGGAGGAGCTGGAATTCCTCTCCCGCTCGAACATGGGACCGAGCGCCAACACTCAGGGAGGCTCGCGGGCGTTTCCTCCTTCAAGTATCTCTACCAACGGGACCCTGCGCTATCCGAGACAAACTTGAAACTGCCAACTGGTCTCCCGACATGTGTGGAAATGTAGTGCGTGCGTGCGTGCGTGCGTGCGTGTGTGTATGTGTGTGTAAGGGGGACAGGAGGAGACAAGAATGGGGAAACTGATTTCGCGCTATCCCTGGGCCGTTTTTTTGGGTACTGCTCCAGAATTCGCTTGACACTGATATAAAAAAAACGTTTGAAACGACTGGTCGAAGCAGCCAACCGCTAAATTTCTCCTCAGTGGTCGAACACGACCTTGCAATGTAGCTTGTGTAAAAAACCACCACCGGCAACACTCGAATCCCAATACTTAAAAACATTGATTTGTTTTTGTGATGCAAGTGGCTTGTGGAGGAAATGAATTCATTTTCTTGTAAACGTTATAAAGCCAAACGTTAATACTCGTTAACATTAACAATAATAAATTATGAATTGAAATTGTGGAAATTATGATTATTTGATTTTTCAATTCGTTGTTTCTCCGTTTTCTTTCTTGGGGGACGGTGAAATGAACTTTCCAAAGTACCAAGTTGTTCTGGGGAAGATAAATATGTTTTTTTTATTTTTTTTTTATTTTTTACACCGAAAACAGAAACTCTGTGTGAAGTACTATGGGGAGAAGTGAATCCTGTGATCGTCAAAATTCTTAGATCCCCACCCTAAGCCATATACTACTTGAATTTTGAATATAGAAAGAAAATAAGCGTTTTTTGCAAAGATTGTTAATAAAGAATAAAATATTCGCTCCGATGTAATAAAATCTATTTTCAAGGGTAAATCAACAATAAATTTGAGCTGTTATCTCTTATCATGTCGTTCGTCGAGTAGTAATATTTCCTGCTGCGACAACATGGAGAACGATAATTTGAATAACTATATTTCCCACTGAATTCTAGAAGACGTGCACACATAATGGAGTTACGCTTATGTCCAGAAGCAAAACAAGGGGCCACCTCAGCATTTGCTCGAAGGATCAGGGAAACTGGACGAAAAACCTGATCGAGGTGGAGTGCGACAGATAGCGTTCTATACATACAGCGTTCGATATGTGCGACTGATAGCATTCTATACACACATGTGACCTCTGCTGGGTTGACATTTTATTAAATTATAACACTTATCAATAAGAATTGTTCGTGGAATCAGCGAACTGTGTCCACTCAAATTAAAAGCATTCTGCTGTAAACTAATGTTTATTTTCAGATGAGTTTCTTTTCTTTCGCAACGAACACATCAAATCCATATAGAAATGGCCGTAATGCAGCCGAAAGTTCTGTCTCTTCCCCGGAAAGATCGTGGGCGGTCCATGGCCCCTTGGCTAGCGAGCTAGGGTCGAAAATCATTCACCGTCGGACTCGAACCCTACGACCTGCCTATCAGACACTGTAATGACAAAAAATAGAAAATTAATTTAAAATTATATTAACTTGTCTCCGAGTTTAACTTCCAACTATTTGTAGTAGAAATACTAGTAGATTTTAAAATGTTAAAATGTCAATTTGTTGTTCTATTTCCACATTGTTGGAAAATGAAATAATATAAATTGAAAGTAGTGCCTAAATTATAAAAATATTGTAATAAATATATACAGTAAAATTCACTTTCTTTAAAATTATTTTGTGTTTTGGTGGAATTAACTTGTGAATAAATTATGTCTCAGCTATTAAACTTTTTTATTTTCTCATTAATTTCTTACATTTTGTCAGTCACAAGTTGACCTTGTCCGAGTTAAATAAATTAAACTAATGGAAATGAAAGCTAGCCATATTTGATTATCATAATAATGAAAATGAGCATGCGATGACTTATATGTGATGAAAATCACATCTCTTATGGGTCATTCTTTCAAAAAATGTAATAGTATTCATCTCAATGATTTCCATCTTAAAGTAATAACTATCCTTGGCTCAATCATTGTAATAATTCTTGTAGTATTTTCTTTAAGTTTTTAAAATCCCTACTTAAGGATCCACTTTAATTTCAAGTCTTAATTATTTTATGAACTGCTCTTAGTTAAGGATGGGCAACGAAAGGTTGCCCAATATCGGTTTTGTCCACTGTCTAAAGTACTGGCCCAGGATTCGTCTGGAATTCGTTCACTTGGCTGGTGTTCCTTGCTTTCACAACAAGGCTCCAAGCTGAGAGTAATCAAGACCGACTGCCTACACAAGCTCTCGCGGGAAACTATGATGACAATGAACAGTGAGGTAGTCCTTTTCCTTGCTCCTGGATATTTAAATGTAGCCTATATCCCCCTCTGAAACGTCGGATGTAGAATAGTTTTACACAAATAAAATTAAAAACAAAAGGATATGTAGGAAATAGATGAATTGATACCAATACTCTGTACAACTTATAACCTAAATTTATGGAAGCATGATTTCTTTCAGAATTAAGAATTTAACCACTAGAGTCATACTAGCAATTTGAATTTCAAATATAACATGTATGTACTAAAAGATTAAATACAATGTTAAAATCATTTGTAATAGGGATATATGAACATAAAAGGAATGTGATTCTATGCATACAAGTTGTTTATATTTGTCCACTATTCATCAACATACATTTTGAAAAAAGCAAATTAATTATTTATCCAATATAAATATCCAATGCAATGAGAAATATTTTTGTTTTAATGTATTGTGTCAACATTACATTCAGTTTTAAAACACTATAAAAAAACAACAAGATGTTTCACTATAAAATAGGAAATATTCAAGGAATGCTAGTTCAGACTTTTTGAGCGAAATAGGCTGAAAAACAAAGTGGAGTGATTTTTAGGAATTCTGCATATAACCAATTGGAACCAAAATTAGAGGTGCAAAAAGATATTAATTATCAGAAGTTAATATTAATTGTAAGAAGAAAGATACAATACAATGTTATAATTGCATCATTTGAGTTACAAAACCAAGTTAATCGATCATGACTCTAAATTCCTAGTATACTATTATTCACCAGGGATATTTATTTATTTATTTATTTATGTCGAAAACAGTTCAAAACTGTGTATGACATGCTATGGGGAGAACTGAATTCTGTTCACATTTTCAAAATTCTGTGATCCCTACCAAAAAAAAAAAGCTCCAATGTAATAAAATCTATTTTTAAGGATAAATCAACAATAAATTTTGGGCCCACAAGAAACTTACAAGAGGCTTAGATGAATCAAGTGGGTGGGATTTGGTTATTATTAATACAATTTTGTAATCTAATAGTCTGGGAGATATAAGATGTATTTCCCCAAAATATTATGCCATATCTGAGGTGGGAATGAACATTCGCGAAATATAGACAGCAAGCAGTATGAAGGCTGAATGAATTTGAAAGTTTTTTATTAATTTTTTCTCTGATTTTTAAATTTATTTTGATATTCTGGATAACCTTCTTAAAAAATCCATTTCTGTTGCCAGTAATTTTAGTTGTACATTTTTCTTTAATTTTCAAATTTCTGATCAATATAAAATAGTACTTTCTACAATTTTTAATTTATTTCTTTTTTATTTAATATTATGTTTTTTTTATTTCAACTTCCAAATATTTAAAATTTGTACTACATTTAATTTTTCCTTTTCCATACTCCCAAATCAAATCTTATTACAGTATTTACTTCACACTCCAAGTAAAATGTCTTTTCCGTATCAATGTTTATTCCCCATTTTTTGTATACTTCCAATATTTTTTTAAACATGAATTCTACATTTTCAGCATCCTGTACAATTATTACCTGGTCATTTGCAAATAATAAAGTGTATATATTTCCTTTAGGAACATTCATTTTTTCAACTTATTTTTTCCATGCTTCTAGTGATTTTTATAAATATATTTTAAACAAAGTTCGAGACAAGCTCCACCCTTGACACATACCTTTGGTAATGAAAATTGATTCTGAGAGATTCTGCATATTTGGACATGTGAAATAGCATCATCATATACCTTTTTTATTGCCATCAAAAGGTTTTCATTTATATTTTTTCTCTTAATATTTCCCATAATTTTTGTAATGGAATACCATTATATGCCTTTTCTAAATCTACAAATATAAAATGAATTTGTTGTCCCACTTCATTGAATTTTTCAATTAGTTGTTTTATTACAAATATATGATCAATTGTTGATCTGACCTGCTTGAAATTCCTCTTCTTTACTATTATAATTTTCTTCTAAAAATAATCTTAGTATTCTTTCATAAAGACGACAATACATTTAACTCTGTTATTCCCCAATAATTTTTGCATTCATCTCTTTTTCCTTTTTTATGAACATCTGAAATGATACAATTTTTCCATTCTTGAGGGGGTTTTCACCATTCCCTTGTCCACATTTTAAATTGATCCTCCTTACCAGTTGCTTTTCATATTTTAAAATTTAATGGCTGTTTCTAATGTTGAAATATCTTAATTTAGAAAATTTCTCAATTTCTTTAAATATATTTATGGCTGTTAAAAAAAATTTTTTTTATTTCAATGTTCGTTTTATATTTAAGTTGTTACTTTTGTACTCAATTTTATCTTTTATATTCTTTGTGTTTAGGCACCTGAGGAACTTCATTCTTTTATCCTTCCCATTTTTTTAAATTTCTTTACTCCAATAGTAAATAAATTTATGTATTTATTCTTTTTCACCAAACACTTCTTTTGCTGCCAGAGTAATATTAGGTACTATGTATCTATACTGATCTTCTACATTCTGAATTTTTTAAAAAATTTGTTGCGTCTACACCTTGACACAATGCGTCTCCAAGACCCATAAGGGGCGTTGAGCGCTTTGCACTGGGGAGTAATCCTCCATTAATGTGCTTTATTAAATTCAGTTTCAATTAGTGTTTCATTCAATCATTTTGGTACAAATATAAAATATTCATCTTTTAATAAATTTATATTATATTCAACACAATTCCTAGTAGTTGTCACTTCTTCCGTTTGATTTATTTTTGTATTTTTATGTAAAAAAGGAAACAGTATCTTTGAATTCACTAAATAATTGTCTGTGCCACAACTTGGACCTCTAAAAGCTCTAACATCTTGTACCTTTAATTTTGTTTTGTTTTTTCTTATAATAATATAAAATATTATTGATGATAAGTTTTATTTATTTATTTATTTTACGTCCAAAAAACAGCTAAAAACTGCGTATGACGTGCTATGGGGAAAAGTGAATTGTGTGCACATTTTCAAAATTCTGTGATTCCTACACTAAGTCATATACTACTTAAATTTTGAATTTTGAAAGGAGAAAAAAAAACTCCCATGTAATAAAATCTATTTTCAAGGATAAACAAGCAATAAATTTTGAATTTTGAAAGGGAGAAAAAAAACAAGAAAACTCCCATGTAATAAAATCTATTTTCAAGGATAAATAAGCAATAAATTTTGAATTTTGAAAGGGAGAAAAAAAAACAAAAAACTCCCATGTAATAAAATCTATTTTCAAAGATAAATAAGCAATAAATTTTGGCTCTTATTACTTCCTGCCGCGACAACATGGAAACGATAATTTTAATAATTGTATTTCCCACTGAATTCTAGAAGACGTGCACAGAAAATGAAGTTACATTTATGTCCAGAAGCAAAACAAGGGGCCATCTCAGCATTTGCTCAATGGATCAGGGAAACTGGACGAAAAACCTGATCGAGATGGATTCAAAACCTGATTCAAGAATCTTGATGCCATGTGTATTTATGAATAACTTTGTGTTTATAAAAACCATTTAGTATAGTCAAACTATTTTGATCACAAATATCTAGCAATCATTCACCAATATTATTTACAATATCTTCTCCAAAAGGCCCAATTACTTCATTTTTATCTTTTCTACCAATTCTAGCATTAAAGTCTTCTTACATTATAATATCTCTTGAATTACCTATTTTATTTATTTTATAGTTAATTTCTTCATAAAATTTATCCCTTTTTATAGAATTTTCATCATCATTTAATCCATAAACACCAATTATAGTTATTTTATTGCCAAATATATCCAAGTTTACAATTATTAAATTTTCTTTTTTTGCTTCCCAATTTGTTATAAATGGTTCTTGGACTTCTATACCATTACCTTTCTTTTTCGTTTCCACTATGACAATTATATTTTGATTTAATTTCTTTAATTTCGTAATTAAATCTATTAATTTATTACATAAACTCTTTATATTCCATGTACCAACCTTTAAAGTTCTCTTCTGAAGTTGTCGCCCTTTTGTATTAGAATTTTGGGCGCCCAAAAATTATTTATTTTACATTATTTTAATTATGAAGTATTGCTTATTATTAATCTCGGAAGAAAATAATTACAAAACATTATAGTATTATTGAAAAATGTATATATGTGAAATCCTATCCACAAACCAAACAATTAATTGACATTATGATACCAAGAACCTAGTTCATGATATGCAATGAGCTCTTTCAATATGTGATGGGAGAAGTTTTTTGGAAACACAAGTCGGTACCTTGTGACAGAATTTACTTCCTGCGAAAAGAATATCTCAACAATTTTTTAAGGATTAATATCCTTGAGTAAGAGTCTGAGTAAGGATATAATTATCCTTAATTAAAATTACATGTGGAGAAACAGATCTTCTGATTTCAATTTGCTCATACTCTTTTGGGTGGCACAAACATAATGACAATGCAAAATACATCTTTTTGTCAGCAAATGCTGCATATTTTAAAGATTTCTGGGCATATTTCACATTTTTATGGCATATTGGGAGGGATGTTCCAAGGTTCAAAACCTGTGTTAACTTGCCAGGTCTAGTGATAACTCATTAAAAGCTTCAAAAGTGTTTGACAACATATTGAGAAAAAAATTGAACAAATGCAGGTAGAAAAACAAAATATAGTAGAAAAATTGTAGGAAAACAAAATCTATGTTCAGAAAGATTGATTCATTCATTCATTCATTCATTCATGTTTCCCGGCCCGTCAACTGCTCTGATCATTAGTCCCGTTAGTGTAGTGCATGTTTTTTCTGCCGATGATAATGATGATGTTGATGCACTGAGCTACCGCTCCCGGTATATATTCAGAAAGAGAATGAGCCCAAAAATACCACATTCACTACATATTAACTAAGAAATAATATTCTGGAGTTAGCGTATTCTCATCGGGCAGTTCCTCTTACGGCATTTGCAAAAAGACACCCTGAAAATTTTTTATTCCTAACCCCCAAAAACAACATTACGTTTAACATGGACAAATTAATTTATTTTATTTATAACCACAAATGTACTAACCTGATAGCTGCACATTTTTCCCCTTTGAAAATCACTGGATATTTCAAAAATTTGCGTTTAATGGAACGCAATATTTTATATTTTATCCCTTCGCCTACAAGAAAACATCCATTTAAAAAAATATCGTTTTCAGAGACGGAACAAAAAGAAACCAAATTTGTTCCTTCCATGCATTTCATCCGCGCATGTATTTAGTGTAGTTAGGTTACTGTGTTAACGCTTGAATCGCTGCAGCGAGGGTTACGGAAACTAACGGGCTAACAAGGAAGGAATAGGAGGAAACTCTTATTATTTTTCCAGTCCTCTTGGAAGAAGCATTGTAGTATTTTTTTTAATATGTTCCGAGATGCCTTTCATGTTTTCATATGTATGAAAGCACATGCTGAAAGTAACAATGAATTCCTCCTTAGATGCAGAAAATTCAGTCACTTTCTACTTTCAAGGGCGCCATCAGTGTTTTTGATTTTAATCATCCAGATGAAATTTACTAACTAGAGAAAGAAGTATCTTTCTTAAATTTTCTGACCCAGCCTTTCTTCTGTCTTTCGCAAATAAAAAGAATTAAATAGGCTAATGGTGCGACAGAATGGCACAGCCTTTCTTGTTAGAGGTTTCTAAATTCCTTGGACTGGCTTTACGGTTTTGCCCCATCCTCTTGCTAGCTACCGACTTTCGCCGCACAAAGTATTTTGTCATTTTCTCAATTTTTTGGTTTCCTAATAAACGAACCAGAACCTTAAGAATATTAAAGAAGAGTAAAGTCTCGTCCTAAATGGCAATTTTCATCGAATGATTTGGAGCCGTTTTTAAGAGAAAAGGAGTATAAGCGTTACTGTAAATGCGAAATTTGAAGCTCTTTTGCTCAGAAAATGTTTGTTTTCGTAAAACTTCATATGTAGTTATATAAGGTACTTTAACGTGCAAATGCAATCGAGTTTACAAATCGTTGGAAATGTGCATATTAACGACAAGAGAGAGATAAAAGAACACACATTTGTATAATTTTTGAAAAACTGAAATATTAAAAGAAAACAACAGACCACAGCAAAATGAACTTTATATCATTTCAAACAGTGCAATTAGCACATTGGAGAAGTTTGAAAAAAACTTGGAGCCATTATTTAAAAAATCGCGCTCGAATTGTCTGAAAATGCGGAAATTTGAGCTAATTTTAACAGAAAACTGTTGAGTTTTCGAAAAACTTTATCTAACATTATTTAATGTACATGCACTCATAAATACAATAATGTGAACAAATTACTGCTAATGTAAATATTACGACGATTAACTACATGACCGTATTCAAAGAACTGATAATTAACAACAACAAATTCATAGGAAGAAAAATCTCTATCTTCAATTTTAGGTATGTGGTAAGACGATTAATCGAAACTTTTGAAATTTTCGAAAATTAAGAGTTAATCCTGAAAATCGGACCTCTGTCACTTTTAAAAGTGTATTTTACTCTATTCTTACAAAGAATTTAAAGAAAAAAATGGGAGAGTTTTGAAAAAGTTTTTAAAATGTCCGGGGAGCTTCATGTAAAATACCCCCAAATGTTAAAGAAAGTTTTTCAACATTTCAAAGCTTCTACTAGAGCCATCTGGACAGGGATTTCTTCAATTTGGAAAAATTCCTACGCATGATTTAGGGGCTAGTAGTGTTCACGGACGCAGGGACAGACGAAGAGACGTTTTGCAGCATTTCGTAACTTTCTCTATAGTACGTATATTTACACCGTATATACGTACGTATACGAGGAAGTAAATATTTTATTTGTGTATTTTTTTTTACAAAACAAAAGAATACGGCAAAATTAACTATACATCATATTAAGCAGTGCAATGAGCCCTACCAGTTGGAAAAGTTTGAAAAACTTAGAGATATTTTTGAGAAAATGGAGATTGAGCGTTTCTGAAAATGTGGAATGTTGAGCTCATTTTTAACAGAAAACTGTTTTAGCGAAACTTTATATATTTCTTAAAACATAGGTACTCATAAATACATGAATGTGAACAAATGGTAGAGAATGTAAGTATTAACGACGCGAGAGACAAGTAAAAAAATTGTAATTTAAGAAAACCAAAAGAATAGAGGAATATGACATTTATGTCATCTTATAAAGTGCATTCAGCACGATGCCTACCAAAAAGTTAAAAAAAAATTGGAGCCGTTTTTGAGAAAATCTGGTTTTTGTAATTATAAAAATTGCAAATATTGCACGAAAAATTGCGCAAAAACGACTAAAGTCTTCAAAAACATATATTCAAGAAATCCAAAGAAAAATATGAACACGTTTTTGAGAACAAATTGAAAATGTCCCAGGACTGCATGTAAAGTGACCCCAAATTTTAAAAAATATTTTTCAAAATTTCATAGCTTCAACTAAAACCAGATGGACTGAGATTTCTTCAATTAAAAAAAATACGCATGTTTTAGGCGCCAGTGGTGTTCACAGAAAGACGAAGGGACGGACAGAAGCAGGGACGACAGAACAGAAGCACAGAAGCACAGACGCACGCACAGACGCACGCACAGACGCACGCACAGACGCACGCACAGACGCACGCACAGACGCACGCACAGACGCACGCACAGACGCACGCACAGACGCACGCACAGACGCACGCATAGACGCACGCATAGACGGACAGGCGGACGGGCAGATCGTTTCTTCATTGCAAAGAATGTTCATCATCCGCTAAGGGAATTTCTTCCGTTTCCGTTTGTGATTCTTCTGTTTCGAATCGTCCAGAGCATATCATATGATAGTAGGAAGATAATAGGGCGTAAAATATAACCCTGTGGATCCCTATGCTTAATTGGGAATGAATTATTTAAGTACTGTATATTTACACTCTGATCGTTAAGATAACCTATGTAGAGAGATACCACAAATGCCATGCAAAGGTAAGTTTGGAAGTAAAATGTTACCATCAATGACTTCAAAAGACTTTGAAAGATCTAATAATATTCCAATAGGTGCTTCATTTTGATCCATGGATGAAACAAGATCTTCAAGAAAAGAAAATTGCTACTACTAAAACGGAAAAATCTACTGTTTCCGTAGATGTGTGCAACCTAACTCTGGTTTCAATTTAATATATATTAATGGTTTTGTTAATTATTATTTGGTAAATATCCTCTTTTGGATTAATGTTCGCCGGGTACATTTAATGTAATATCTAAACTGAAAGAATTTATGGACTGGGGAAACTGTTCGTTCACGCAAGATTCGACAAGAAAATCAAAGTTAAAATCTCTGTATGCGAATATAGATTCAATAGACAGATTGCTGAGTTTGTTTAGAGTTCTAGTTTTTTCTAGGAACAGGGAATGAACAAGGAATACCTTCAGCTCGCTTTCTTGGAGGCCTGTAAATACAAATTAATATGTGGAACATTTTAAACTGAATAATAGAAATTTCAAAAACTTTCTATTAAGAACACATTTAATTCCGTTAAAGAAGTTGTATTGAAATAATTTCAAACGTAAATACAACAACATACATATGCAGGAGCTTTCTTTGATTCCCATTCACTACAATAATCTGCCAGATAAAAGTTTTGAAAATGCTAATTTGGTTACCAGATAACACTTCTCTGTAATGCTAAGGATATCTATTCGATTTAATTTAATATCTAGAGCAGCCTAGCTAAATTCAATTTTATTTAAGACATAATATTATGACGTAGAATTAATATTTGCAAATACCTACACGGATGTGTTTCTGCGGCATCAGACTGTAAATAAAAATTGAGGAATTAAGCAAGAAGGCAAGAGAAAATTTTGAAAAAATATAATTTGTTTAAAATGTTTTATTAAAAAATATTTATTCTCTATTTCGCTATACTATATTTTTCTACCCAGTTCAATTACTAATTGTAAAAATCGTCTGCCAATCGTCTGCCAATCGTCTGCCAATCGTCTGCCAATCGTCTGCCAATCGTCTGCCAATCGTCTGCCAATCGTCTGCCAATCGTCTGCCAATCGTCTGCCAATCGTCTGCCAATCGTCTGCCAATCGTCTGCCAATCGTCTGCCAATCGTCTGCCAATCGTCTGCCAATCGTCTGCCAATCGTCTGCCAATCGTCTGCCAATCGTCTGCCAATCGTCTGCCAATCGTCTGCCAATCGTCTGCCAATCGTCTGCCAATCGCTCTCGCCAACGTCTGCCAATCGTCTGCAATCGTCGCCAATCGTCTGCCAATCGTCTGCCAATCGTCTGCCAATCGTCTGCCAATCGTCTGCCAATCGTCTGCCAATCGTCTGCCAATCGTCTGCCAATCGTCTGCCAATCGTCTGCCAATCGTCTGCCAATCGTCTGCCAATCGTCTGCCAATCGTCTGCCAAACGTCTGCCAAACGTCTGCCAAACGTCTGCCAAACGTCTGCCAAACGTCTGCCAAACGTCTGCCAAACGTCTGCCAAACGTCTGCCAAACGTCTGCCAAACGTCTGCCAAACGTCTGCCAAACGTCTGCCAAACGTCTGCCAAACGTCTGCCAAACGTCTGCCAAACGTCTGCCAAACGTCTGCCAAACGTCTGCCAAACGTCTGCCAAACGTCTGCCAAACGTCTGCCAAACGTCTGCCAAACGTCTGCCAAACGTCTGCCAAACGTCTGCCAAACGTCTGCCAAACGTCTGCCAAACGTCTGCCAACGTCTGCCAAACGTCTGCCAAACGTCTGCCAACGTCTGCCAAACGTCTGCCAAACGTCGCCAACGTCGCAACGTCTGCCAAACGTTGCCGTCTGAACGTCTCAACGTCGCAAATTCAAACGTCTGCCAAACGTCTGCCAAACGTTGCCAACGTCTGCGTCTGTCAAACGTCTGCCAAACGTCTGCCAAACGTCTGCCAAACGTCTGCCAAACGCGTGCCAAAAGTCTGACAGAAGTCTTTTCAGTACTATAAGACTAGAGGGCGTGCACATGATTTATTAAATTATACCCATCCTGTCAATATGTACAAATGTATTTAAAATTACGATTATTCGTTTTTGATACCATGTATTTTCATTTGTGTAACATATTTGAAGGGGTTGTTGTTTAAACCTTGTTTAATTTTTCTCTCGAATTCTTCAAATTCTTACCTGCGACAATTTCTTTAATACTATGTACACTTGTCAAAAACTACGAACATACATATTCATATCAAAATCGCGAAAAAATATGTGAATACTCTGAACTGTAAAAGAAATCATAAAAGCAATTTTCCCATGTAATCTTAACGTCGTGTAATAATGCGCAATTTTCTTCACGCCCGAGGAAATTGCATTACACGTTTCTTTTACAGTTATCAGAATTTACAGTTCTCATTGTTGCCTTGGTTTACCAAACGTTCGATTCTTATTCAGAATAACATGCATACACTCGCGGCAATGCATTGAAAACGCTTCTTTCTAATGCACGGATCCTCCTGAACATTGGCACACAAGGTACGTTGGAATGTTAGCAAAACGCATTGCATGAGACTGCCAGAACATTTATTGCATGGCCCGAGAACATGAACAGTATATCACCTAATAGTGCGTGTTGCCTCACTGCGATGCCACAAGTAGCTAATATGGAATGGAACCTGTCGAAAAGGTGCTGTATGGCTTCCTATGGTACAGTGTCCCACGCCGTTGTACATTTTGACGCGGCTGGACGATGGTTGCGGCCGGTTTGGGGCTGGAAGCGGCATGGTAACGCGTCTTATCTTGCTGGAAGGTTTTCCTTCACAAGGTGCCATGATATGGTAGGACAGGAGTAATGACGTCACGTCCTCATTCAACAATCCCAGGAAGGGTAGATAGTGTACGAGGACAGGAGTGACGTCATGGACGTTCTAAGCACTTATGGTCCCCTCAACCAGAGGCAATCGGAATGCTAACTGATGCCTCGCCCCCCCCGTACCATAACCCCAATTGTGAGTTCAGTATGGCGGGTGCGAACATACGACGGATTCGTCCGTTCACTAGCACGTCTGCTCACACGAGCACGACCGTCGTTTTGTTCCAAACAGTCGTTTGTCTAAAAAAATGATAGACGCAGACCTCTGGTGAACGGGCGAATCTATTGTTTGTTCGTACCCGACATACTGGACTCACAATTGGGGTTATGGTACGGAGGGGGCGAGGCATCAGTTAGCATTCCGATTGCCTCTCGTTGAAGGGACCGTAAGTGCTTAGAACGTCCATGATATCACTCTTGTCCTCGTACCCTATCTGGCCACGTTGCAAGGTCGAACTTTCCAGCAGAATACGGCGAGTCCTCATGACGCAATGGTTCGCAATGGTGACAGCGTGCTCTAGAGAATATTGGCCATCTACCCTGGCCTGCAGGTTTGCTGGAACTCGGTCCCATCGAATACGTAGGGACATCCTGGGACGCAGCCTGCCTTGCACCTCTCACACCGGCCACAATCATCGTCCTAGTGCCACCAAATATACAGCGGAGGTGCGACCCTACGCCACGGGAAGCCAGGTTGGAAGGCCAGGTGTTGCACCAGTACCACAGGTTACGTGCGAGAATCGCTGCTCATCGCAGGGTGGTCACAAAAACTTCACTGATATTCTGCACGAATTCACGGACCGTGAAATAAATGTTGTGGCTGTCCTATGCATTTCGTTTTGTAATCAATTCAACATCCGTTTCTTCTGAGCGAACTTTCATGTCGATCCGTGCATTAGTGAGGTTCTTCTATCATTGCCGCAAGTGTTTTCTTACAATTACTTTACGAGCATTTCTTAAAAATTCATTTAGTATTATATGCCATTTGACAAATGTTTTCGTTTAAATGTATAGTCAGGAGGATCTGACAAACATTTTTTTAGTTTGTAAGAATATTTTATATTTCATGTCTTCTCAAATTAGACTTTTCATAATTTTCATATAATTGAATTGTAGGGCGGTGAAAAACCATAGTTAACCTACAGATGATCAGGAAGATACCGGTCGGAATGTTCTTAGAATAAAATAATTCAATTGTATTTTTGGTAAGTAATGACGCTTATCCGACGTGTCAAACCAGTGTCAGCACAGATCGTTCATTAAAAAAGTACATTACAATTAAACGAACATTAATTTAACAACTAAAAAAATCTAAACCAAGCCGGTGAAGCATAAGAAGGATATTTCACCGCCTATCTATTATACTGCTTCCCTCGAAAATATTGAGACTCGGTCAGTAACTGGGAGGAGGGGGTGAAACCTATCCAATTGGGAGGTTCAGTACCAAACATTTAAGTAATGAAGCTCCCAATTAGATATGAGTGTCTCCTTCTCCCAGTTCCTGTCCTTGAGGAGACACTATATTTAATTCGGACAATAGAGTATTGTTTAAATAACATTTTCTAAACTAAAAATAATATATTGAGAAGTCCAGTACAGGGAAGATGTGTACGTTGCGACACTTTTTCCAAAATTCGATTTTCTAATTTGTACTCTATTTTGCATGTCTTTCTCTTAGGGCAAACATGTCTTAAGGCAAATATATAGTGATGAATTTTATATTATCAGATAAATATTTCTGAATTTCACGAAATACAATATGAAACTGAAAGTAGTAACTTAAAAAAACATTTTTCGAATTTTAAAATGAGACTACCGTAAAATTTGATATGATACAAGAGAAAAAAATCCGAAGAGTACCATAAAAATCCAAATTTAATTTAATGAGATTTGATCACATCTAGCACCTCGTAATACATGATCGAATAGAACAGTTCATTTAATCACTAGTAGGAAGCCAATACACCAGTCACCCAATTATCTAATTGTCAGTTCAGTTTTCAAAATCTCTCTTGCAAATAAAACAAGTATCTGATACTAGCCAAAATATAATGCAATGAATAAAAAGGTACTCAACTGTTAAAGCTGCATATCAATTTGTCTAAAAACGTAACGGGCAGATTTGGGATCAGTACCAGAGAGAATCGCACATTCATATTTAAACTTTCGCTAGGAATACAATAACATTCTACAGGTTACAAATTTGTCAACAGTACAAATATAATCAATATACATGATTCTCAGAATAAATTAACAAATTTCTAGAGCATGTAGAGGGGAGGAGAAAATGATAACTTCTTGCCACGAGAACATGTAGTGAAAAAGTTTATAAAACGAGATTGCACATCTTACATTTGCTTCCAACTGCTATGTAATCTATACGCACAGGTGTTCGGCAGGTACATTAAATCTCCTTGTCTGCATTAGAACGTGACCTGTCGAACACCTTTCTAAGAGTTGCCTAACAATCAAAGCAAGTGTGACATGTGCAACTCCGTCATTAGAAAATTTCCACTGCATGTTCACAGGAAAAGTATTCATTTTTTACCTCTCTTCACTCCCTAGACCTTTGTGACCTTTAGTCTGAGACATACAATATATGGCCAATTAAACCTACATTTTTTGCCGAACTATTGTCGTGTTACCCTGTTTCTCTAAATTCTGTCCGTTAGGTTACAAAAAATCACACAACAGGCTGATACCATGCTATTTTTCCACCATAGCACCCAGTTACTAAAAAACAGTGGCGAGGTGAAAATTTCGTGCATAGTACAATGTCACTGTGAGAACTGTGCATGCTCAATTCATGTAAACGATTCGGTTCTGTTCCACGGCAAGAAACTGACTGTTCTACACATTCGGGTGAAAAAGAAAGCAACCTAAAGCCGAAGTCGAATGGAGAACATATTAATCGACCATCGGCAGAAACACTAACACTCTCAATATACCATTCACTGGCAACTGGTTCTTCAATATAATGAGTCAGTCTTGGGAAACGTTCGTGAACACTACGATTCAATAGCCGATCACTTGAATCGGAGCTAATAAATGACGAAACAAAACTGGAAATTGGAGAGCGCGGATCCAGCACCTGACGGGAAGCTGGATTATTTGTAGGGCTCGCTTGCGCAAGGGCCCCGGAACGCGCAGAACAAGGTCCTAATGGAGGACTCCACGCCCGCGTCGGAGTTGCTTCAGCGCCGGCTCTTCTTTTGCGAGAGCCTCTTTTCAGATACGATGCAGCATCCGGAGCGTCCAAGAGCGGCGGCCCCTCCTCCCACTGACAGCTGAACCTGGAAGATTCGTCCGAAGTTCTCTGACAAGTCTCAGAATCGGAATTGCTAGACGGCATACAAAACCCCACACTTGCACTTCCAAGACCACCGGTGTCCAGTTCATCTCTGCTTTCGATGCCCCGTCTTTCGCTGTGTTTTATCCAAGGGTCGTTCTGCTGCTGGGGGCACTCTTCCCCCGACCACCAGCGGCCAGCAGCCCCGCCTCCTGAAGGCTGCTCCTCCTGAATGTCGTGCACGCAGGTCCACTCCATGCCACTCGCCTCGCTTGTACTGCGAGTGATCGCGCTCCATCCCTGTGGGTGGATCTCCAGCGCCGAGATAACGTTGAAGCCGTCTGCGTTCGGGAAGTCCGCCATAATCTCCACGCGGTTTCTTCGGCGATTAGGTGACAGAAAACGACTCCATTTCTGGCGCGGGGTGGAAGTTGTCTCGTGCAAGTGGGCAAACCCGAACATTTCCAGTTCGAATTCGTCGAGATCTTGGGCAAGAGTACACAAATCTAATTCGTGCACTATCATTAGGTAACCCCTCGCAGTAGAAATTATCATTTTCGACTCCTCTGGATTTAATCGCAGACGCAGCAGGACATAAGATCTGAATATCTTCTTGCAAAACTCTTCTGTCTGAACGCAATTCTTCATATCCCATGTGGAAATGAAACCGTCAACTCCAGACGTAATTAGCAAGTCATTTTTTCGTGAATACTCGATATTTCCTATTGTGCTTGAATGCCCCCGCAAAGTTCGAATTTGTGACTTGAGATGTCTGGCGTCCCACAAGGAGACCGTCTGATCAACACTGCCTGTGGCGAAAATTCGAGAATCTAGGAACTTTACAGTCGTGACGCAACTTGCGTGCGCGTTGTGCACTGTGCGAATCAACTTCCGAGATAAAGGATCAAACACCAGGAAGCTGTTCTTCTCACAACCTGCCACCAGAAGAGATCCATTCGGGCAGAAATCTAAGCTGAAAAGGCCTCCATGCTCACTTTTGGAATTTTCTCCTCCACCCCAAGAATGGCATGTTGAAATGGATGAATACAAGCTCTTGTAAAAGACGTCTGAATAGCCTAGAGGTGATCGTCGTCTCAGTTCCCTTTGGCAAACCCAAACTGGAAAGGAAAATTTTGCTCTTTTCTCAGACATCACACCCTGATGCTCCATTTGGTCCTTTATTTTGAATTACTTCTACCGCAGAATATCATTCACATTAAATTGGAAAAGTTCTATACAACACCCACAGAAAAGCAGGCTTCATCCTCCTTCCTCCTGAGTAGCAAAGACATCGATCAGTTGACAGTTCTGTTAAACATTAGAACCACTTTTGTTCAGTCAGTTCAGTTTGCCTAATATATTTTATTGTGAAGAGTTACCATTTTTCAGAACTCCTGTCTAGGTTGTACAATATTACGTCTTGAAATACACAAACAACGCTTGGTTTGGCGACTATATCTCCGCTGGTGTGTAGAAAGAAGTTATGTCACGGCAACAGGCAGTTGACGGTTTGTGTAGCGTTGAGCACCCGCAGAAACTGGAAAGAGAAAGCAAAATCGTTGATCAGACATGGTGTAGAGTTGCTTGGGAAAATGTATATTGAGAACAACAACACAAGTGTTTTAATTGTACTCCAAAAATATTTTTAAAAACCTGTATTACTGTTCTTTGGAGGAACAGAACCATTATGGTAATATTTTGTGCTTAATATATTCTGACCAAAATTTAAAAAATGTATTCCAAGGAATGTCGGCAATGTTTCTAAAAATCAATAAAAGAGCAAAATATTCCGTTTAAAATGTCGTTTACGCAATTTATTTTATATAAACGACGACAATAAGATTAATTTCACAATAGGTTCACGTAACTTCTTATGATGGTGCAGCGTTAATTTCTTCATACATACAAACGCACAGAAACATTACTTTGCCGTAAGTCACTGCAATTTTCCAAAGGCTCGAAAAATATCGTCCACAACTCCATTGTTCGACAACAGGCAATACAATGAAACAATTCCATCCCTCAACCCCACAAAAGCATAAACAATCACCATCACCAATCGCGACTCATTGCACATTACTGCGTTAGAGGACTTTCCTTCGGTTTTCAATCCTAACTGCCTCCTCCAATCATCTAAGCTTACGCACAAACTGAAGCAAAAGGGTAGCAAGCGCGTACTATCTTACACACTTTTTAGTTGCGCAACCAAGTCCTCCAAAACTCAAGCACGTTTGAATCGATTGGTGTAGATACTTCACCGCTATCCACGATTTTTCAAAAGGGAAAAACATTTATATGGCACACGATTCTGCATCAAAGGAAAACAACACCCAGATGTTACACCCACAGTCCGCGCCGGCCACAAGGAATTTTTATACCAGTAAGTGGGAATTTTTATAATTATCGTAGGTTGCATTCGTTCTTTATAGGATTGACAGATTTTGCTGGCGCGAAAAAATACCAAGTTAATATTACAAAGTATTGATGATAAAGGCACAAATATTACTATCGAATACCAAAAGACAAGCTGCAGAGTATATTTACTGACAGCGGAAGGTTGTAATGTCAAACCTCGAGATCTATATGTTAGTTTAAGCCCGACATATACTTAACAAAAATTGTTCATTTTCATGAGAAAAAAACAGCAGCGCTTAATCTAAGTTCATACTTTGGGGAAAATTCCTCGCCATATTTTTTCTTTTCTCAAGTTTCCAGATCCTGAAAAAAAACTGAGGATTGTTGCAGGCGTGTTCGGCACTTAGACGCAACAGATTTGCTTAACCTTAAATCACATGGCTGTTGGAAAAGCTTGTTTGTGGTCGAAAGCTATTTGAAAGACTCTTTAAACATTAAAAAATCGGTCGCATGATTTTAAAGGTCCATCAGATACCTCGACATCATCTAACATTTAAATATTCAATGCCCGTCAACGTCGACTACATATTGTGTAAAACTTCCCTCGGAAGCTAGGGAATTACATTAGAAAATATAACTCTTCCAAGAAGTTCAAGTCTTAATCTGTAAAAGGATGTTCAATTTTAGTATTATAAAATAAAATTAAATGTGATAAAAAGTACAAATAAAGAATAGTTTGTTTCTCTTCTACTAATGTTTGGATTTAAGTTATAATTTGTTAACTGCCTACATCTATGCAGTAACAGACTAGATCGTAAAAGCACCACTTCACAAATTTAGATGAGAGGGAAGAAAAAAAATTTTGAATATTAGAATTAACCGCATCCATAAGAATTAAATTCAGATATCACAGCAATGGACAAAAAAGCTTCTGGGGCAGTTTCTATAACCTGTTTAGAGAACTGATCTTTCACAGGCTGTATTATTTTCCTTAAAACCAATAAATTGCAGTGTATTACAAAAATATTTTTAAAAGTATGAACGGCGCCGCATTTGTGAAAATGTCTTTAGATGGACCAACCCCACCCTTCGATTCCCGACTGGCGTATTCCTTGGCTTTGTATGAAACAATTGACATCTGCACAGTTAGAAGTGTTCGCTCGGCGTGGTGACCAACTGCATGTAACTCAACGGTTATAGATTATCATAGTCCTGGCAGTACTCAAAAAGGGGTGGTGTTACCTGGAAAATCGTCATAAAACCTTTCTCTTTGGTTATATTGCATGTAGTAGTTAAAATTATAAGTTTTCGTCCTTCCAAACTATGCTTACTCCACAGTCGAAAAGATGCTTTCGTTTTCCCCTCCCCTGACATTCCTAAAGACCTAAAAAAAATCATTTAAATTCATATAAGATTTGAATTCGATCCAAACTTCGATAATATTTGCTACAACTTTTGCATAAACTTTTTTCTGAACCTAATACTAAGCGAGATAGAGCCATTACAAAACAAAAAGCTGTAGTTTCAAGATTGGTGCGTGGTGATTGTGCCTGGCCGGTCACCTGCTTTATTGGGGTGTGATCCTACTCCTGCGTATTGTATTCTCAGTTTTATTTTTACAAACACCGCAAATGCTTCTTTACATTTTAGTACTATACAATATTTTTTTTAAAATTTTGTATTTAGTTCGTCGTTTACATGTAATAACCTTGTTTGCTTTGTTAGCTTAACTGTTCCCATAACAAAGTTGCCCTTACATTAATGCCCGTAAATCATCGCATAGTATGATGCTATAGTAATGTATAGCATTCGAGGGATTAGCGTTTTAAATGCCAAAAGAGTTTGGCAGAAAGTGGAAGCGCTGTAAAACAGTTTCCCATGCTTCAAAATATATAACAAACAAAAATTGTCTGTCTCCCAAACTGTTATTGGAAAGTTTGGAGTAATTTCACTGTCCACGGTGCTTGTCAGAAAAGTCATGAATATAATACAAATCATTCATCTTCTTGCTTGTAGTGGGTGTGATACATTGACGATGTGCGAAAACGGGAAGGAAAATATCTTCAGTGCTCAACAGAAACAGAGTAATTTGTCAGAAATAGTGTAATCAAATAGAAGTTACAACAGAACATATCGCTGAAGTACGTGAAAAAATTGTATTGCTTTGTGCGGTAGATTACCACCCAAGGAACATAACATTAA
Organism: Teleogryllus oceanicus; assembly: GCA_964035755.1. Lineage (NCBI taxonomy): Eukaryota > Metazoa > Arthropoda > Insecta > Orthoptera > Gryllidae > Teleogryllus > Teleogryllus oceanicus. The sequence continues at coordinate 321,149,724 of CAXIVR010000001.1, read as the reverse complement.
CCAGATATTTGGATTATGATTCTTTGAAAGAGTAAAAATATTACTTTCACGGTGACAGGAAGCCATAACTGAACATTTATTCGTTACAGTATTGACTCTGATTGAAGATTGTAACCTGGATCATTCGTGGCATGAAAGGATAAAAATCACAATCCATTTTGACAAAATATTTTGCATTAAAAAAAACGCAGAGGCCTAATTGCTGAAATACATATCATTTTATTCTTTTGATCCAACAGAAACGAACAAAAACATTCTAATTTCCGATTATGATCTGAAGAATTTGAGTCCTCTGTATTCTTTCATGAAGTACACATTTTTTGGTGGTCTGTCTCTTACAGGCAGTTAGGTAAATTTGGCAGCTATTTTTACAATCCAATATTCTGAAAATATGAAATGCGTATATGTATTGTTTATTATATTCTACTTGGAATGTTCTCGAATCGTCAACGACATGCATACCATTTTCACATTACAATTATATTAACTATTATATTAACGTACGTATTGACGTAGCTTTCAAACTTACAAGGTATTAGTGTTCTAAGATTCAGAAACCTAAACGTAGAATATCTGGATGGAAGTAAATTACAGAAGCCCTCATCAGTATTCGGATTTAGTGATCAAGGTGCTTCAGAGTGCTAGATAGGTGCTTCAGACTGCATGCGTGTAATTTGAGTCCAGTAATTCAATCTTTTGGTTAAGGGTACCCCCAGATAAAATGGTAAAAATTTCCCCTAAACCAAATGACATGAGTGGTTACATTATAATTCTAACACAAAAATATTTTTGAAAGGTTTCTTAGCCCCCGTCCCACCCACACCTCTACAGCCAAAAAACGTGTTTTTTAATTTTTTTCGGTAACTTAACACAATATTATCTGACTGAAAAAATATGATAAATAAGAAAACAATTTACACTGTCAGAAAAATATTTTTTGAAATTTTCTCAAACCCAAATTCAAACACAAAGATTTAAAAAAAAAACATTTATTGTGTCTCAGAATCGTGGAAAAGGCTCTAAAAAACTCGAACATTCCTCTTAAACCCAAACTGTTGTGAATTTTTTCGGATTTTTTCGTTCGCTTGGCTGCAGTTAAAAAAATAAAAACCATTTTCCCGCCTTGAAATCACATTGACTTTAAATATACGTTGAAAATGACTGCAACAGTTCTGTGTATATATTTTAGTGTTTATTATACATTTGTATACATTGTTGTAGCACCTAGTAATACAGAGTGTTTTTTTATCGTTCGCCGAAGAATCGGGCCGCGTCGCCCGGGCAATCGAGGGCTCACTTGCCGGGAGAAATGCTGATTCACTGTCCGTGCTGCCATACGAGAACTATCGCTACCGCGTAACTTACCTTAAAGAAGATGCTGAAAGTGGTGTCCTTCGGCTCGAATGCATTCTTGGCACCTCCGGAATAAATTATGATTAACCCTTTGAAGTAAATCTCGAGGAATTGCGGCGATTTTCTCTTCAATAGAGCGCCGGAGCTCTTCCTCCGAATGCGGGTTTTCTGCATATACCTGATCTTTCAAGTATCCCCAAAGGAAAAAGTCACAAGGAGTCAGATCAGGTGATCTAGGAGGCCATAACCCACGGCTAATTATTCTATCATCACTATAAACATTATTTAAGAAGTTCATGAATCGACCAGCAGTGTGAGCTGTTGCCGAATCCTGTTGAAAGTAACCATAGAACCTTTCTTCTGGTGTCAATTGTTCGAAGAATAATGTCAATATCTGATGAATGTAAACATCAGCAGTAACGGTGGTGTTGAAAAAAATAGGTCCGATAATTCTTGTGGAACTCAACGCACACCACAATCCTATCTTTACGTCGTGAAGTGCTTCTTCATGAAACAGGTGAGGGTTTTCTGCACTCCAATAGCAGTTGTTTTGGCTGTTAACTTATCCACTCAGATGAAACCACGCTTCATCAGAAAAAAAGTCAAAGCAGGATCAAGATCACCGTCATGTACGCTCTGCAAAAAATATTCCGCAAAACGTACTCGGGATTCTGGGTCACGAGGCTGCAACGCATGAACAACAGTGGCCGAAGCTTTAAAAAAAACTTAGTGGCTGTTCTGGCTGAGCTCGTGGATACACGTGCCTGTTGTCCAAGACGCCCCAAAGATTTTCTTGGGGATTGTTGTAACCTGGCAGAAATTTCTCTTACCTTCTCTTCTGTCAGGACATGACACTTTCGTTTGTCTATTAAAATTCCCTGGGTGCGAAGTTTCTTAACAATCTTCAAAATTGTTGACCGATGTGGAATATTCACGCCCGGAAATTTGTTAATAAAACGCTTGCGGCACTCACTGGCAGACTTAACTCGAACGAAGGTGTCATAAAGAAATATTCTCTGCTTCAAAGAAAATTTCATGTTGCACAGTTAACTGCTTTAGAGGGCACTGGTGTATCGGCCGGTTGTGCCGAGCGACGAACGCGCCGGATGAACGGGGGCCTTGTTGACAAATCGCCGGGCAACCAAGGGCGCGATCGCTGAGGCAAGCGGTGCGTCATCTTCGGCGAAAGATTAAAAAAAAACACCCGGTATATTGGGTTTGGAGTTTAGTTAAAAATTATCATTTTTTAATATTTCTATTCCTTTGCGTTAGTATATCATAGCTAAGAAAAGTCTATAGTTTTTGGCCGTAGTTCGATCACAGTTGAAGGATAAGTGGGGGATATGAAAATGATGGGGAACAGATTGAACCCGGATATGTCAGACCTGTTTACTGTGTCTTACAACCCCGGTCCAGACACGAAAAAATCTTGAAACTTCATCTCTGAACACTTGTGAATTTTTTCGCATTCTTTAATTGCGGGGTCATAGTTTAAAAAATAAGGTTTTTGTAGTTAAGAACTTGACTGGTAGACGCCGCGTTCTAGGCACCTGCGACCTTCCTCCAGAAGTAAGGTCACGGAATGGCGTCTGAAACGTCGGTAACTCTGCCTAAGACGCGGGCATCTTCCGGACAGCTAAATAGTTGCCGAATCCGGCAGCAGAAGCCTACGCTGTCACATCTGCAGATGATTCAGATTAGAAAAAAAGTTATTTTCCTTGTCTAAGTATTTATTCTTGTAAACGTATAATACGAATCCGTATAATACGTATAATCCTAACTCTGCGAAAACTCCATATTTTGTAAATAATAATTGTATGAAAGCTGAAAATTGCTTTAATGTAGCACCCAAGTGCGAACAATCATTCTCCGAAATGTGATTTATAGAATTAGAGATCCGGTACTGTGCGAGTAAACCGATTCCAATATTGCTGAGCATCGAGATAAAAATTAACAGAAAATAAAATACTGCTTTAAATTTTATCGTGAAAGATAATTTCGGCATTTTCTTTCAATTTAATTTTACTTTGATTTCATCTAGTCATTTCTGTCTACCTGTGCTGTGGAGAGGGGGCACCCAAAGAACTTAATATAATAAATTGTAAAAAGTAACGAGCATAAAAGTCGTATTTTGTAGAATGCTACCTAAAAACATAATCCGGATTGAACATTTCCACTTGACTTCCTCAGGTCACCCATCTATCTTTCACGGGCACCCGAACTGTCGCTCGTTTCCCCATTTGTCATCTACCCGTCCTCCAAAACCCGTCTTCAGAATTTACTTGTCCTAAAAAATGTTCTGTCCCCATGAGTTACGCAAACCTGATGTAAAAGGTCTAGGAGGCCTAGGCGCTTCCGAGTTATTCGCGATAATAATGTGTGTTGCAATAATATTTTTATATGTTATCATCTGCAAACTTTTATTTTTTCTTCTGAAATCTTTTCGATGGAGGATGAGATGTAATTCTCTCTCTACCAGTATCACACTTCCAAGGTTTTATGTCGATAGTTTTATAAAATGCCAAAACATATAGTCTTTTCTTAGCGTATGATATACTCGTACAAAGGAACAGAAAGATTAAAAAATAATTTGTAACTAAATTCCAAAACCGAAATATTTCTGGGTGCTACAACAATGTATACAAATGTATAATAAACACTAAAGGCACAGAACTGCTGCAGTCAGTTTCATAGTATTTTTAAAATCGAGGTGATGTAAAGACGGGAAAATGGTTGAGTTTTTAACTGCAGCCCAGCAAAAAAAAATCTGAAAAAAGTTCACAACTTTGTGTTTCAAAATTTGAGATTTTTCGAGCCTGTTCCATGATTCAAAGACAAAAAATTTTATTTCTTTTCAAAAATATATTTTCTTTTTGAATTTGGATTTGAGAAAATACAAAAAAATATTTTTCTGATAGTGTAAATTGTTTTCTTATTTATAATATTTTTAGTCAGATAAAATAGTTTTAAATCGCTGAAAAAAATTAAAAAAACCTTTTTGGCTGTAGAGTGGTGTGGGTGGTGGGATGGGGGCAAAGAAACCTTTCAAAAAAATTTTATATTAGAATTATAATGTAACCGCATATACATTTGGTTTACGGGAACTTTTACCATCTTATCCCGGGATACCCTTCGTAAGCAAGTGAAGAAACTTAATGCAATTAATTTACTAAAACAAATTCTTCCTATGAATACGGATTTTTATAATTTGACCCACTATCTAGAAATGATACAACTATTTTTTTATTTTATTTTTAATGGTTTATCTTCTTCTCCAGTAGTAATTCACTGATCTAACCAATGAATTCACTACACACTTTACAGACTTTTCACTGATACTTGCATAAATAATGTGAAGCCGCTACTACCTATCCAATGAATTACAACTGACGATTTCGGGCAATTGAAAACTCTGAGGCTAACAGTAGCACTTCTTAAACTTTAATCAAATCAATTGACAAACACGAAAAGACAGTGCGATAACTGCACCATGGAAATAAATTTAGCAGCACGCATTGCTGCCAGTACCGAGAACAAATTCCATATAAAATAGCTGAAAGATCGATTACCATGCGATACGAGTCGCCCGCTAAATCCAGTGAAATATCGGGACCTGGCGGGGCCTGGCGCGGCCCGCTAACACTTCAAGTTCAATTTCGAGTTGGTGCATGCGCATAGACTAAAAAATGCAGTCGGTAGGAGCCAAGTAATGCGCGGACAAACACACACATGAGAATAACAACCCAAACTATTTTTGTCCATATTCCCCTCTGATATCCCCTTCAATTATTAATCAATGTTCTGTGCATTGCGCAACTGTCCTGTCGAAAATCGCCTTTATATTTTTGTGACAATAGAGGTTACAAAATTGAAACAAAGTTACTCTAAAAATCAATAAAACTGGGTATTTTAAAGCACATACAGTAAGTAACAGAAGAGATCACAGGTGTCGCCGAACGCACCATTTCCCTGTAGGACCAACTCCGCTTTCTTATCTGATCTTACCTAATATAGACGTAACACGCAGAACTTTTTTCCTTTCATTTTATTCTCCTTAATGAAAACATTTTACCATTCAATGCGTTTCTTCAATTATACATTTTTTGCACCTTAGTTTTTCAACAAAGTAAATTTGAACACAGTTGAAAGTTTGATAAATGAAATAAAACTATGAAAAAGATATGGTTATGAGACGAAGTAGGGCAATAAATAAATGGACGCGTACAAAAATTTACATGCATAATTTAACAATGAATTAAATATGTTAAGAATAACTTAGGGGCACCTTGGTAGAAACTCGAGACAAATCTGTAACATTGTTGAAGCGCTTTAAGGTCACTTCCTTCTAAGAGTTTCGTCAGCTTTACGGTTTGTTTTTTTCGTTTGAAAGAATAGCTTTGTTAAGCAAGATGAGTTGAGAACTGTAGAATGTCATTAATTATACGCTCTTCATACACAAGTGTAAACAAGCAAACTGTTGTTTCTTGTTGCTTTTTGTAAAATTTAAAAAAATAGTCACGTGAGAATTCATGCATTTATTAGGTACCACCGTTCCCAATTATTAACCTAATAATCTTTAAACAAATCAATGTCACTAAATTTTGTCAGTGTCCATTGGATGCAATTTCAGTACTCCACCTACCTACTCTAGCGGCGAAAACCTTACATTTTTTTTTACTTTCTCTACTTATTTCTTAAGATAAGGAAGTATTTTAATGGTGCGCCGGAAAACTACGATTTTTCGACAAAAAACTTATTGTCGGACCCCAATACCGGAAAAGTGGATAAATCATCTTCCTACATGACACCTTGTGTAGTGAGAATCAAGCTTTATGGTGCTCGTGAGACCAAATGTCCGTTCGGCCGGCCAATTTTCGATAATACGAGTGATTTTCGTGTAATTTGGGATAAAATTTAGTCAGTTTTTAAGCAATTGTTTCCTCAAAAACTCCAAATTTTGTCTTTAAAATTTCTCCTCGTATGGGACAAAGGAGGGTAAAGTATATATTCGAAAATTGCAAAAAGGTAACATTTCAAAAACTACAATAATGAAGAACATTTGTTCAAAATAAAACATTTTCTAAAAAATTATGGGTAAAAAGGTTATGAACACACTTTTAAAACTAGTATTTTTCGAGTAATTTCACTTTGAAGTTAATGCAATTTATTTTCAAAAATCTCAAAACACGCTCCAAATGTTTTTCTTTAAATTTTTCCACGAATAGAACGAGGGACAGTTTAATTCCAATTTTTATCGAACACTCCTGAATTTTCGAAAATAGCAAAGGTTAGAAAGAATGCGAGAAATTGCTCTTGTAGCACCACTGGTTTAAAGTTGTGTTATGCCGCTTTATAAACAGCTGAGGTCATTTGCGATCACATTTTACGCGCAAGTAACAGTTATATAAATTATAAAAACCTTTATCACAATTTATGTAATTGAACCAAAACTAGTAATTTTCAATTATTTTAACATTGATTTACAACTGTCAAGGTAATTAAATGTTTCAGAAATAGTGTTTTGGTCAATCAGTTAAGGATAAGTCTCGTTGCTTATCACGAGCGACTCGGCTGCTTTTAGAAATAAGAATCAAGCACCAAAACTAAGAACGACAATACAAATTACACAAACACACTCAACATGGGAATAGCCTAGTTAAAATCAAATTCGTTCGACGCGAGTGTAAACTTAGAATTTATTGGACACGTTTAGATTATTGCGTTTCTAATGGATAAAATTTCAGAACTCAGCGTATTTTATGGAGGCAGAAGGAACGACAAGATTGTCCTCATTTCATTGCTTAAATCAGGAAAAACCCAGCCTACAGAAACTACGAAAAAACTGATATTTGATTTATTGTTTTGATAACTTCCAGTTTGTTTCGGCGCCTTAAACTTTGCATACCTCCACTGTGACCTTTACAACCCGCGGAGAAAAGACAATAAAGGGGGCAGACATGACAGTATTTCTTCGTGAATAGTGAACGGTAATACATCCATCCTGAAAAGCATTGGGGTAGGTTTTCCTATGTTTTTGACGTAGATAACATCCATGTCATTATTCAAAGAGCAGGAACATTCTTAGAAATTTCCCATTTGTCGGTCTATGTGGACAGCCAAGAAAAAGGAAAACCAGCCGTAGGGCTGCCAGTCGACATGAACCTTAGATATTTAAAAAGTACATCTATATTTTGTTGCCCACAAAGAATTCTAAAAATCTAATATATTAATAATGCAAATTCCCTAAAACTGGAAAGTTTGCTACACGTTTCAACGCGAGTGTAAACTGATATTTTTCATCTCCATAATACGGGTGTAGTAAATGTATGCTGCGAAGTGAAATGTCAGAGGTAATGGTCGTCAAATGCAAATATCAAATATTCAATCCGAAATGCATGTCGAAAGTCACAAGGAACTAATTCTCTGAAATATTTCTTATTAATTCCATTAACAACGCACATAAGGAAGGTGATTCATCTGAAAAATTTTAATCGCATGAGGTTTTATCATACACAGGTTCTTTTATTCATCATTCAGCTATTTACTGTTAAAGGGTGGCGAAAAGCTTTTAGAGCTCAGGAAAACATGCGGAGATTGCACGTCTTCCCTGTAAGTCACATACAGTATTACTGCTCTTTGACATTAATAATCAATTTAAATCCTGAGCTGATCCATTTATTTCGCAGCCAAATCAGTCTTCTCTAAATGCCGTATGCCTTGTGAACTGTTATTTTTTATATACCAAAGAGTTGCGAGTTTTTTGTAGCACACAATTCACTTTTCCCTATAGCACGTCATACGCAGTTTTAACTGTGTTTTGACGTAAAATAAATAAATAAATAAATAAATAAATAAATAAATAGTAATACCATTTTCTCAACACATATTTCTTCCACATTAATCCAACGTGACGATATTTAAGAATCGTCCCTTCCTTGTAGAACGATTCTGGACCTAACGAAAATTTAAGTTTAAGCCCATGAAACAATGATATTTAGTGAATACTGTAAACAAATCCGAAACCTAAATTACCAGCAAATGGCCAGCACGTCGTATCAAACGTATCTATCCCTTTCATATAGATTTCTTAAAGCACGTGGCACGTGGCCCAACGTACCTGCGGAGCTGCCAGTCGTCCGCGCCCGATGGAGATCACGCAGCCTCTGCCCCACCGCCTCACCCGACAGCCCCCGTCTGCGGCGCGCCATCTAGCGCAGCATTCGTGAAGCGGAACGGGGTCATCGTCGAGGGTCGACGATAGTTTGCTAAAAAAAAGTATTGATTATTTAGGATAAATAACACAGAAATAAAAGTTTTGCGGAAGCGAGCACAAACTGGTGAAACTCTTTAAATAATATAATGACTATCGTTGTTTTTATAGCTAATAAGTGGTCTGCGGACCTATGACGTACTTCTGTTTATTCAGTGAGGTATATAATTTGTTTTGGGAGTTGTGTCTTGCAGAATAAAAATAGGAGCGATTACTCGTTAACAGAATGTTCCATTTAAAATTAAAGAGTAAAACGATCATTGTGAATATTCTAAAATAAAATTTCGTTGGAAATTTTAAAATGCTCTATTTTTTGCCATTATATGTAACTTTTGCTTCGTCAATAGTGTAAAATGTTTTTGTATTCAGGTTTGTTTTGCTAGCTATGTACTATTGGTGGTACAGAATGGCACAAAATTTCTCGTATTGCTTTTCTACTTTCGTTGGTCTACACTGTTTTCTATAGTCTAGCTATTCGGACTTCCCTCGTACTCTTCGCCGTTCAAAGTACATTTTTTTAATTTTCCCAATTTTTCGGTTTCCTAATAGTAAAAACGAAATATTACTTAAAGAATATTAAAGAAGTATAAAACTTCGTCCTAAATAACAATTTTCATTGAAAATTTAGGAACCTTTTTAAGGAAATAGCGTTTAAGCGTTATTGTAAATGCGAAATTTGAAGCTTTTTTTTTCATAGAAATCTTTTGAACTTTTGAAAAAACCTGACCTGAGCGAAAGAACGAATTAAGAGTAATTAGAACTGTGCCATTATTTTAGCCATCCCTCGTTCTATCCGCGGAAAAATTTAAAGGAAAAAACTTGGAGCGTTTTGGGAATTAAAAAATTGCATTAACTTCAAGCTAAAATTTCATAAAACTACTTGTTTTAAAAATATGTACATAACATGTTTACCCACATTTTTTTAAAAATATTACATTTTTTAACAAAATTCTTCAATATAGTTTTTGAAATGTTACCTTTTTGCAATTTTTTAACATACCCTTCGCAGATAATGGGACTAGCACACATTTTTTTCATCCTTCATCATACGAGAAGAAATTTTAAAGACAAAATATGGAGAAATTTTTGATAAATGATTCTTCCTAAAACTATAAAAATGAAAACAGATTGAAATGAACTGAAAGTTGTTACCCATGAATAGTTCATTCATTTAAGTAATGTAAACCCTTTTGAAAATTATAGTAGTTTTTGGGCAAAAGAGCGTGCAGTATTTTCAATTTAAAAAAATACAAAAACATTATTTTCTCTCAAAAGGCTCCAAATTCTTTCTTTTAATTTCTGGTACGGTCAGTGCCCCACCAACCCTATCCGATAGAATAAACAACATTTTGGTCTATTCTTTTGATTTTTCAAAAATTACAAAAATTTAATTTTTTTAACTAGTCTCTCACGTCGGTATTATTTACCTTGGAGGCGATTTCTTTAGACTATCAAGTTTATACATACATGCGCTTTAAATAATGTCAATTAAAAGTTCTCGGAAACTCAATTTTTTTTCTATAAAATAAGCTCAAAATTCCGAATTTACAGAAACACTCAAAAGCAACTTTCTCAAAAATTGCTCCAATTTTTTTCTTCAAATTTCTCCAATGAATAATTTTTAAGTAAAGTTAAATTTGTGTATCCTTTTGTTTTTTCAAAAATTACACAAATGTACTTTCTGAAAATTCAATGAAAGTTTCTACTTCGGACGAGATTTTACTCTTCTTTAATATTCTTGAAGTAATATTTCGGTTCTATTAGTACCGAAAAGTTAAGAAAATATCAAGAAAATGAACTTTCTGTGACGATGGATGACTGCTGGACACAGAATGGAGGAACACCTTAAAACCAGTCCATGCAAAGGAAACTAAAAAAAAATTGCTACGAGAAAGTATGTGCTATTCTGCAGCACCTCTTGTTATACTCGTCATGATAGACTAAAAGTAGGTATTTCAGAAAACAAAGTTACCACACTATCTGGTAAAATACAAGTGATGATACAGAAATGAATACATGTGGCAATTAGCCCCTTTCCCTCATTCACTACCCTGAAAACTGCTTTGCAAGAAGTTCAACCGTCAAAAACTGCAGCAAGTGCTAACGTTACGTGATTCATCCTGTATATTGATAAATATTTCAAGATATAATACACACATAAAATCCATACACACTGCAAAATACTTAATCTAAGATGTATTTGGTTGGAATCGTTTGTTGATTCAGTGGTGAGGTGTAGTTGACATTTACATAATTGAAATGATTGAAGGCGTTGTCGTTGTCAATACTAGTACTATTGTTGACAATGACAACGCCTTCAATCATTTCAATGGAATCGTTTGGCTACATATTTACGTTTGTGATGAGCTTTAGTCATGTCATGCTGAAGAGTCCAGCAGTATTCAGTAAATTTTGCTGCAATCCATCGACCCTGATATTGTGACCTCATCACCGAGATGTCCTGATGAAAACGATCGTTACTGATTGAATCTAGTATTTCGAGGAAGTCAAAACGTGAGTTGAAGAGATGAGTTTTGAGAGACATGCTGACACCAAGCTGTTTGTAGACAATGATTCACTTCATCACAACAGTTACATAGGTAGAATTTCCTTTCTGGTTACAAATGTATTGCTAGCTTTCAAGGCAAAAAAACAACTAATGGTATCTGAGAAGAGCGTCGAAAAATAAATCTCGGCTGCTCAGTTATGCACGTGTAGCATTATGCAAGTGTCAATGTGTGTGTTAATAAGAGGTGAGGATAAGACAAGGAAGAGAAGGGAAGATAGCAATTAGTTTGTGGACCGTTTCTTCGGATTCTGCGCCGGTAGTCGGCTGGTTTCATCGGAGAAACCACGGAAACTACCAAGCAGAGCAGCCGACCGCTCGATTTCTCCACCACAATGTGGCTGAATTCGACTTAGTGTCAAGTTACCTAGTGTCAAAAATCCTGCCACCGTCGGGACTCGAACCCTAGGGCCTCCCGGACAGATGCACTACAGTAGCATCAGATGATATCCTGAGCCACCTTGTTTGTTCCTGCGAGCGACCAATCACCGTTATTGCAACGGCCACCCAACGTCGTTCTATCGCTGACACTAAGTCCTCAGTGGCACGCCGGATTTCCTAGCGTCCTCTCAGCGGCCACGCAGCAGGTCTCCAGCTGCAGGTTCATTCAGGGACCTCACAGAATCCTCCTCCCAAGGACCGTCTCTCATCGTTCGAAGTATCTTCTACGCGGGGAGCAATATGGCGGTGGAGGTGGGCGGCTTCTGACGAAGGCTCTGACGTCACAACACAGGCCGAACATGACACATCGAGCGTCCCCTTGGTTCGGCAGGAGCACCTCTTCGCTTAGCATGGAGGCCGCACGGTTTCAATTTTGTAATTTTGAAAATGCCAAATGAAATTCAAACTTTTGCAATTTTCGAAAATTCAAAGTAAAACTTGAAAATTACGCATATCCTACCTCTACAAGTGTATTTACTCTACTTTTACAAACGAAATAAAGAAAAAATTGGTGCCGTTTCTGAGAAAATTTTGAAAATGTCCAGCGTGCTTCGTGTACCCCCAAATTATGAAGAAACTTTTTCAAAATCGCCGCGTCTCGAGTCGAGCCAGATCGTCAGGGCAAATTTCATTAAAAAAAAACGTATGGTTCAGGCATAGTGGTGTTCACAGACGGCCAGACAGACAGACGGATAAATGGACGGACGGGCGTTAAAAAAGTAACACTTTTTGATGTCAGTGGAACCATAAACGTGTATTTTCTGTGGAATCTCAAAATAGACTTTCCGCGGCATTACATAACTTTTTCTAAACTACATATACGAGGAAGTAAAAGGTTAAGAAGAAATATTATTTATAATATCTTCTAGCAGAACTCGGTATAAACTACAGCAGTAGTTTGTAGTATTCAGTATTGTAGTATTCACTACAGCAGTAGTTCAGTATTGTAGAAATTTGTATAAATTATATTTTCCAAAAATTTTGATAATACTATAAAATCAAAAAAAGTTTCTGATGTTACAAGAGTGTTTTCCAATTTCCAATAGTTTGTGTTTTTTATACTTTTCTTCGAATCATTAGAACAATTACATGCTACGTAAATAGTTATGTCTTATTATGTATTAACATTAAAACATACGTAACATTAAGTTTTGATGAAGATGGCGTATAGTTCGGTAGCCAGCAAGCAAAACCAAGTACGAAAGACACCACGATGGTGGGGGGAGGGTAACGGAAATGTTATAGGCCTCCTGAGGGTCGCTGAAATTTTGAAGGGGGTCAATGATGATCAAGAGATCAATTGAAAGCCTATAGCCGAATACGAACCACCGGCTTGTCGATATAATCAAGACACAATTGATTAAAAAGATTAACAATGAACTTAATTAATGCCATTGTTACATAAAGCAAAGGTGTAATAATAAATTCCAAATTCCTACTACAATATTGAGGAACGACATATCTTTCATTAATAAGTTTACGTACATTTCTTTGTGTCATGATTATGGATTCTGTTTATTATGAAAACATTCTCTTAAACGGGCTGATGAAAGAATAATGACGGGTTTCCTTGCTTTACAGGGAAACGCAAGTATAACCTAGCCGCCATCTCTCGAATGCACATCGTCGTCGAAACGCTCGCTCCCTCCACGTGGCAAAACGCCACTACATCGCCGCCAAGATCAACGACATTTCGAGGTAGTGTCGCCTTGGGCGGTGCGGTCTCCATGCCAAGCGAAGAGGTGCTCCTGCAGAGCCAAGAGGACGCCCGAACTGTCTCATGTTCCGCTGAGCTGTGACGTCAGAGAGTTCGTCTAAGGCGTATTCCTTTGGCCGTGATGGTGCGCTCTCAGAGTGCGCTCGGCAGCTTTCGTATTTCATTTGACCGCTAGAGCGCACCAGCGTAATGAAACACGACGCGCTTTCTGATTGCCAACATGGATTTCGAAAATCAATATCTACGGAAACAGTCATATTTTCATTTCTTAAAGATATCGCCTCTTCATTGGTCAAACGCACTACATAAGCATCAGGTGATACCCTGAGCCACTTTGTTTGTTCCTCCGAGCGACCACTCACCGTTATCGCGGCGACCACCCAACGTCGTTCTATCGCTCACACTAAGTCCTCAGTGGCACGCCTGGTTTCCAAGAGTCATCTCAGCGGCCACGCAACGGGACTGCAGCTGCAAGTTATTCAGGATCCTCACAGAATCCTCCTCCCATGGACCGTCTCTAATCGTACGAGGCATCTTCTACACGGGGAGCAATATGGCGGCGGAGTTGGCCGGCTTCTGACGAAGCCTCTGACGTCACAACACAGGCCGAACATGACACATCAAGCGTCCCCTTGGCTCAGCAGGAGCACCTCTTCGCTTGGCATGGAGGCCGCGCGGCTTCAATTTCCTAATTTTGAAAACGACAAATGAATTCAAACTTTTGCAATTTTCGAAAATTCGGAGTTAACCTTGAAGATTGGGAAAATTCCACCTTTACAAGTGTATTTACCCTACTTTTACAAACAAAATAAAGAAACAAATTGGAGCCGTTTCTGAGAAAATTTTGAAAATGCCCAGCGTGCTTCGGGTACCCCAAAGTTTGAAGAAACTTTTTCTAAATCGCCGCGTCTCAAATCGTGGCAGATCGACAAAGGAAATTCCAATTTGGAAAAAACATCGTATAGTTTACGCGCTAGTGGTGTTCACAGACAGACACCCAGACAGACAGACAGATGGACGGACGGATGGACGTTTTGATGTCAGGGGACCCATAAACGTGTATTTCCTGCGGAATCTCGAAATAGACTTTCCGCGGCATTACATAACTTCCTCAAAACTACGTATACTAGGGAGTAAAAAGGTTAAGAACAAATAATATTTATAATATCTTCTAGAAGAACTCGGTATAAACTACAGAAATATACGTTCAGTATTGTAGACATTTTTATAAATTATATTTTTCATAAATTTTAATAAAATTATACATATTAAAAAAAGTTTTTGCTGTCACATCAGTGTTTTCCCATTTCCAATAGTTTGTGTTTTTTATACTTTTTTTCGAATCATTAGAACATTTACATGTTAAGTATATAGTTATGGCTTATCTTATTATGCATTAACATTCAAACATACGTAACATTAAGTTTTGATGAAGAATGCCTAGTTCGGAAGCCAGCAAGAAAAAACAAGTATGAAGGACACCACGATGGGGGGGGGGGGCAACGGAAGTGATATATGCCTCCGGGGGGGACAATGAAATTTTGAAGTGGATCAATGAAGATCAAGAGATCAATTGGTAGCCTATAGCCGAATACGAGCCACTGGCTTGTCAGTATAATCAATAGACTATTGTTTTAAAAAAATAATAATGAACTTAATTAATGGCTTTGTTACATACAGTGAAGGCGTAATAATAAATTGCAAATTCTAATGAGAATATTTGGGAACGAAATTGCTTTCTTTAATACATTTACGTACATTTCTTTGTGTCATGACTATGGATTGTGATTATTATGAAAACATTCTCTTAAAACGGGCCGATGAATGAATAATCACGGGTTTCCTTGCTTTAGAGGGAAACGCAAGTATGACCCAGCCACCGTCTCTCGCATGCAGATCGTCTTCGAAACGCTCGCCGCCTTCGCGTCGCAATACACCGCTGCCAAGGTCAATTACATTTCGAGGAAGTGTCGCCCTGGGCGGTGCGGTCTCCATGCCATGCGAAGAGGTGCTCCTGCAAAGCCAAGAGGACGCTCGAACTGTCTCATGTTTCGCTGAGCTGTGACATCAGAAGCTTCGTGTATAGCGTATTCCAATGGCCGTGATAGTGCGCACCTAATAGTGCGCTCGGGCTGCTTTCGTGTTTCATTTCACCGGTAGGGCGCACCAGCGTAATGAAACACGACGCGCTCTCTGATTGCCAACATGGATTTCGAAAATCAATATCTACGGAAACAATCATATTTTTTTTTGAAAAGATGTCGCCTTATCATTGGTCAAACGCACTACAATAGCATCAGGTGATACCCTGAGCCACCTTCTTTGTTCCTGCGAGCGACCTCTCACCGTCTTCGAAGCGGCCACCCAACGTCGTTCTATCGCTCTCACTGTCCTCAGTGGCACGCCTGGTTTTCTAAAGTCCTCTCAGCGCCCACGCAGCCGGTCTGCAACTGCGGGTCCATTGAGAGACCACACAGAATCCCCCTCTCATGGACCGTCTCTCATCGTTCGAGGCCACTTCTACGCGGGGAGCAATATAGCGTTGGAGGTGGGCGGCTTCTGACGAAGACTCTGACGTCACAACACAGGCCGAGCATGACACATCGAGCGTCCCCTCGGCTCGGCAGGAGCATCTCTTCGCTTAGCATGGAGGCCGTGCGGCTTCAATTTGTTAATTTTGAAACGCCAAATGAAAATCAAACTTTTGCAATTTTCGAAAATTCAAAATTAAAGTTGAAAATTAGGCATATCCTACCTTTACATGTGTATTTACTCTACTTTTACAAACAAAAGAACCAAAAAAAATTGGTGCCGTTTCTGAGAAAATTTTGAAAATGTCCAGCGTGCTTCGTGTACCCCCAAATTTTGAAGAAACTTTTTCAAAATCGCTGCGTCTCGAGTCGAGCCAGATCGACCGGGGAAATTTCATTTTGGAAAAAAATTACGTATGGTTCAGGCGCTAGTGGTGTTCACAGACGGCCAGACAGACGGACAAATGGACGGACGGGCGTTAAAAAAAATAACACTTTTTGATGTCAGTGGAACCATAAACAGTATTTCCTGTGGAATCTCGAAATCAACTTTCCGCAGCATTACATAACTCTCTCTAAAAAACGTATACGAGGAAGTAAAAAGGTTAAGAAGAAATAATATTTATAATATCTTCTGGAGAACTCAGTATAAACTACTGAAATATACGTTCAGCATTGTAGACATTTTTATTAATTATTTTTTCGTAAATTTTAATAATTCTATACATATTAAAAAAAGTTTCTGAAGTTACAAGAGTGTTTTCCATTTTCCAATAATTTGCGTTTTTTATACTTTTTTCGAATCATTAGAACAATTACATGGTAAGTAAATACTTATGCCTTATGTTACTATGTATTTAAAACTAAAAGATACATAACATTAAGTTTTAATGAAGATGGCCTATAGGTCGGTAGCCAGCAAGAAAAACCAATTATGAAGGACACCACGATGGGGGGGGGGACAACGAAAGTGATATAGGCTTCCTGAGAGTCGATGTAATTTTGAAGGGGATCATTGATGATCAAGAGATCAATTGGTAGCCTATAGCCGAATACGAGCCACTGGCGTGTCAGTATAATCAAGAGACTATTGTTTTAACAAAAGAAAATAATAATGAACTTAATTAATGGCTTTGTTACATACAGTGAAGGCGTAATAATAAATTGCAAATTCTTATGAGAATATTTGGGAACGAAATTGCTTTCTTTAATACATTTACGTACATTTCTTTGTGTCATGATTATGGATTGTGATTATTATGAAAACATTCTCTTAAAACGAGCCGATGAATGATGACGGGTTTCCTTGCTTTACAGGGAAACGCAAGAATGACCCAGCACAAATGCCACAACATCGCCGCCAAGGTCAATGACAATTCGAGGAAGTGTCGCCCCGTACGGTGCGGTCTCCATGCCAAGCGAAGAGGTGCTCCTGCAGAGCCAAGAGGACGCGTCGCAATACACCGCCGCCAAGGTCAATTACATTTCGAGGTAGTGTCGCCCTGGGCGGTGCGGTCTCCATGCCATGCGAAGAGGTGCTCCTGCAAAGCCAAGAGGTTGTGACGTCAGGCTTCGTCTAAGGCGTTTTCCATTCGCCGCGCTAGTGTGCACCTAATAGTGCGCTGTGGCGGATTTCGTGTTCCATTTGACCGCTAGGGCCCACCATTGCAAAGAAAGACTTCGCACATTCAGATTGCCAAAATGGATTTCGAAAATCAATATCTACGGAAACAGTCATATTTTCTTTTCTTAAAGATGTCACCTCATTATTGGTCAAACGCACTGCAATTGCATCAGGTGATACCTTGAGCCACCTTGTTTGTTCCTCCGAGAGACTCACCGCAGCGGCCACCGAACGTCGTTCTATCGCTCTCACTAAGTCCTCAGTGGCACGCCTAGTTTCCTAAAGTCCTCTCAGTGGCCACTCAGCGGGTCTGCAGCTGCAGGTCCACTCAGGGACCTCGCAGAATCCTCGTCCCATGGACCGTCTCTCATCGTTCGAGGCAACTTCTACGCGGGGAGCATTATGGCGGTAGAGGTGGGCGGTTTCTGCCGAAGACTCTGACGTCACAGCACACGCGGAACATGACTCATCGAGCGTCCCCTTAGTTTGGCATGAACACCTCTTCTCTTGGCATGGAGGCCGCGCAGCTTCAATTTTGTAATTTTGAAAACGGCAAATAAAATTCAACCTTTTGCAATTTTCGAAAATTCAGATTTAATCGCGAAATATGGGTTTATTCCACGTATACATGTGTATTTACTCTATTTTTACAAAAAAGTAAGGAAACAATTCGGTGCCGTTTTTTAGATTATTTTGGAAATGTCCAGCGAGCTGCGTGTAAAGTTTCCTCAAATTTTGAAGAAACGTTCAAAGTTGCCGCGTAGCGAGTCGAGCTAGATTGACCGGGGATATTCTATTTTGGCACCCCGCCACTACTCCACTGCCGCCTGGCTCTGTAACGTCCCAAGGAAATGTCCCGTGCGGCCTCCATGCCAGGCGAAGAAGTGGTCCTGCTGAGCTGAGAGGGCGCTCGAAATGTCTCATATTCCGCCTGTGCTGTGACCTCAGAGGCTTCGTCAAGAGCCGGCTACCTCCGCTGCCATTATGCTCCCCGCGTAGAAGATGCCTCGAACGATGAGAGACGGTCCATTTGAGAAGTATTTTGCGAGGTCCCTGAATGGACCTGCAGCTGCAGACCCGCTGCGTGGCCGCTGAGAGGACTTTAGGAAACCAGGCGTACCACTGAGGACATAGTGAGAGCGACAGAACGACGTTGGGTGGCCGCTGCGATAACGGTGAGTGGTCGCTCGGAGGAACAAACAAGGTGGCTCAGGGTATCACCTGATGCTATGCAGTGCATTTGACCAATGACAAGGCGATATCTTTAAGAAAAGAAAATATGACTGTTTTCGTAGATATTGATTTTCGAAATCTATGTTGGCAATCTGAGAGCACGTCGTGTTTCTTATCACTGGTGCGCCCTAGCTGACAAATGGAACACGAAAGCGGCTAGAGCGCATTCTGAGTGCGCACCAGGGCGGCGAATTGAAAACGCCTTAGACGAAGCCTCTGACGTCACAGCTCAGCGGAACACGAGACAGTTCGAGCGTCCTCTTGGCTCTGCAGGAACACCTCTTCGCTTGGCATGGAGACCGTACCGCACGGGGCGACACTTTCTTGAAATGTCATTGACCTTGGCGGCGATGTAGTGACGTTTTGCAACGCGGAGGCGGCGAGCGTTTCGAATACGATCTGCATTCTCTCGAATGCATGACGGTGGCTGGGTCATACTTGCGTTTCCCTGTAAAACAAGGAAACCAGTCATTATTCTCTCATCGGCCCGTTTAAAGAAAATGTTTTCATAATAACCAGAATCCATAATCATGACAAAAAGAAATGTACGTATATGTATTAAAAAGAGCAATTTCGTCCCCCAATATTCCCATAGGAATTTGCAATTTATTATTACGCTTTCGCTGTATGTAACGAAGCCATTAATTGGGTACATTTTTATTTCTTTGAATCAATAGTGTCTTGATTATACTGAGAAGCTTGTTGTTCGTATTCGGCTATAGGCTTCCAATTGATCTCATGATCATTATTGATCCCCTTCAAAATTTCATTATCCCCCCAGGAGGCCTATATCACTTTCGTTGTCCCCCTTCCGCATCGTGATGTCTTTGATACTTGTTTTTTTCTTGTTGGCTACCGACCTATACGTCATCTTCATCAAAACTTAATGTTACGTATGTTTGAATGTTTTTGCATAATAAGATAAGACATAACTATTTACTTAGAATGTAACTGTTCTAATGATTCGAAAAAAGTATAAAAAACACAAACTATTGGGAATTGGATAATACTCATGTAACATCAGAAACAATTTTTTAATAAGTATAGTATTACCAAAATCTATGAGAAATATAGTTTATAAAAATGTCTACAATGCTGAACGTATATTTTTGGAGTTTCTACCGAGTTCTCCTAGAAGATTTTATAAATATTATTTATTCTTAACCTTGTTAATTCCTCGTATACGTACTTTAGAGAAAGTTATGTGATGCCGCGGAAAGTCTATTTCGAGATTCCACAGGAAATACACGTTTATGGTTCCACTGACATCAAAAAGTGTTGTTTTTTTTTAAACGCCCGTTTGTCTATTTGTCCGTCTGTCCGTCTGTCCGTCTGTGATCACCACTAGCGCCTGAACCATACGTAATTTTTTTTCCAAAATGAAAATTCCCCGGTCGATCTGGCTCGACCACAGACGCGGCGATTTTGAAAAATTTTCTTCAAAATTTGGGGGTACACATTTTGAAAATTTTCTCAGAAACGGCACCAATTTTTTTCTTTATTTTGTTTGTAAAAGGAATGTTGTAAAGGTGGGATATGCTCAATCTTTAAGGTTAACTCTGAATTTTCGAAAATTGCAAAAGTTTGAATTTTATTTGGTGTTTTCAAAATTACAAAATTGAATCCGCGCGGGCTCCATGCCAAGCGAAGAGGTGCTCCTGCTGAGCCAAGGGGACGCTCGATGTGTCATGTTCCGCCTGTGTCGCCTCCGCCGCGATAATGCTCCCCGCGTTGAAGATGCCTCGAACGATGAGAGACGGTCCTTGGAAGGAGGTCCCTGCAGACCTGCTGCGTGGCCGCTGACAGGACGCTGCGTGGTCGCTGAGAAGCGCCTGCCGGCGCAGTAGCCGAACTAACGATTCACAAACCAATCGCGATCGTTCCTTCTCTTCCTTGTCTTATCCTCACCTCTTATTAAAACACACTTACATTCACACGTGCATAATGCTTACTCGTCCATAACTGAGCAAGCGACGTTTGTTTATCGACGCCCTACTCAGATACCATTAGTTGTTTTTATTCCTTGAAAGCTAGCATTTCATTTGTAACCAGAAAGGAAATTCTACCTAACTATTGTAACACCCCCGCGGGGTGCCGGGTGCGGGGCGCGGGGTGCCGGCGCTGGAGATAGCGGCGGTTCGGCGACGGTGCTTGCGGCGACCAGGTCTTGTCACGGCCGTTGCCCGTCTTTCGTTCTTCGCCCGTCCGTGACTGAGCGGCGAATCAGCAAGATAACCGCGGTATGCGATGCATGGCCCGTAAACTTGCCCGAGGCAATTCTCTCGGCGTACTCGCCTACGCGTTGCTCGTCTAGAAGAGCGTCCGCCCGCTGCCGCTGTTGGAGATAGAAGAACGCTAGCTTCCTCTCTCCGGAGCTCTCTGGCTCCGCTGGGTCACATGACCGCGTCCACGCGACGTTCGCGCTCATTGGTCCGTCACATCACGTGACACGGAGCGACCAATCGTGGTGGCACCGACGTTGCAGGCTAGAGTTTTAAATTCGCGTCGTCACCGGAATTTACCCCACGTCACGAATTCCCCGAACTCGCCAACGCTCTGCGCGGAGGGTGGAAATCCCATTGACGTCACTGACGCGCCCCTTCACCAGGCACATCGAGACAATGGAGAAGTACCGGGCGCCCGCGTCGGCGACGCCAAGTAACGGTACATTGTACCAATTCCTGCCCGCTTTTGTGGCGAGCCTCCGCTACGCGTTCCACAGGCGTTTGAAAATATCATTTTATATTGCTTTTATTTCGTCGCTACCATGCATGGGCGACTGTCCCATTACACTATGTAAATGTTGTGATGAAATGAATCAGTGCCTCTGAGTGTTAACATGTCTCTCAAAACTCATCTTTTCAACTTATGTCTTGACTTTCTCGAAATACTAGGTATAATCAGTGACGAACATTTTCATCAGGACATTTCGGTGATGAAGTCACAATATCAGTGTCGATGGATTGCAGCAAAGTTTACTGACTACTGCTGGACACTTCAGCATGAGATGCGTAATGCTCAGCACAAACGCAAATATGTAAATAAACAATTCCAACCAAACACACCTTAGATTAAATATTTCCAGTGTGTATGGATTTTATGCGTGTATTATATCTTGAAATATTTATCAATATACAGGATGAATCACGTAATTTTAGCACTTGCTGCAGTTTTTGACGGCTGAACTTATTGCAATGCAGTTTTCAGGGAAGTGCATGAGGGAATGGGACTAATTGCCACATGTTTTAATTTCTGTTTCATCACTTGTATTTTACCAGATATTGTGGTAACTTGGTTTTTTGAAATGTAGCTATACATTTGTTAGTCTATAATGAGGAGTGGAGAAAGATGAATCCATTAATATAAATATGGTCAGATGTTAGATAAGCATTTTTTTAGTAATTCTGATTTTCTTGTCACACGCGTTTAACGGATGTTTTGAGCGTTTCAGCCACATGAGGTCACGCAACGCCACCCCTGCTATATGCGCGTTAGGGCAACGAAAGCTGAGCACAAAAAATCAATATTATTCAAAATATTCTTTATGCGTGCTCGACGTTGGCAAGATTGAGTTTCTAGCAAGTTGAAGGTGTGCGTAGTTTTTTTCACTACCAACCACATTGTTTAAAAATCTGAAAAAAATATGTTATAGAATGTTATAAGACACATTTTAGGGGGGATTGAGACAGTACTCCGTTATCACGTCGAAAATTAATTTCAAACATTTTTTTTTCTATATGATTTCTCGCCAAAATTCGTTGACAAAGATACCTTCCAATTGACCTGTTCCCCCTCTCTGCAATTTTTTTCAGCCTGATACAGGCACTAGAGACTGTGAAAAAAGAAAACATGCCAAACACGTTTCTCGTTGTATTTCTTCAACAGATTGCCCTAGGAAGCTGATTGTTGTGAACCTACGTCATTTTGTATTCTCTTTCATACGAGCATCACGATTACCGATTTGGTTTGTGGGCACATTTCAACGCCTTATTCGGCTATATCCTTTGTTGTGCCCGAGTTGTTCTGTGCTTGCGCATTTTAGGAAGTTAAAAAATAAAATTCACTGTGAATCGCAGCGGTTTCATCCGAACGTCAGAAAAGAAATAGAGGGTATTGTTTTCTCGAGTCGTTTTCTCGAGCGCTTTTGCATTTCAGTTCGTCTTTTCTTTTAACGGGAAGCAAAAATGAAGAACTTCACGTATGAAACCTAATCTAGGTAAGATACTACTTTAAAGATATAAGACGAAGGAAGAAATATATAGCCAGCTAAATGTTACATAACTAATTTACATTGTTCTATATTTGAGGTGAAAGCAGCCGTAGTGGCCCAGCCATGTAATAACATTTTCGTAGTTTTCTCAAAATTTTTGATCTATAATAGTAAATTCGTTATATGAAACTCAATAGGCGATTAGTATAACATTTCTGAATAGATTCTTTGCCAAAATATGGATTTTTTCTATTTGATATTACTTTATTTCTAAATTCCGCCTTTTTTGTTTATTTATTGTCGCATTATTTATTTATTTATTTATTTATTTGCGTCAAAAAAAACAGTTAAAAACTGCGTATGACGTGCTATGGGGAAAAGTGAATTGTGTGCACATTTTCAAAATTCTGCGATCTCTACACCAAGTCATATACTACTTAAATTTTGAATTTTGAAAGGAGAAAAAAAACAAAAACCTCCCATGTAATAAAACATCTATTTTCAAGGATAAACAAGCAATAAATTTTGAATTTTTAAAGAGAAAAAAACAAAAAACTCCCATGTAATAAAATCCATTTTCAAGGATAAATAAGCAATAAATTTTGAATTTTGAAAGGGAGAAAAAAACAACAAAAAAACTCCCATGTAATAAAATCTATTTTCAAAGAAAATAAGCAATAAATTTAGGCTCTTATTACTTCCTGCCGCGACGACATGGAAACGATAATTTGAATAAATGTATTTCCCACTGAATTCTAGAAGACGTGCACAGAAAATGAAGTTACATTTATGTCCAGAAGCAAAACAAGGGGCCATCTCAGCATTTGCTCAATGGATCAGGGAAACTGGACGAAAAACCTGATCGAGATGGGGATCATTGACCCGGAAGCTGTAGTACAATAGTTGTTACAGGTTGTTTATACTCATTTATACAGTCCAAATGGTAAATAATGCATTATGTATCATTGTTAAAATTAATGTTCCTTTTCTTGTGATGCTCAGTATAGTCTCTAATTGTATAGAAACAGTTATGCAGCAGAAACGATTTCACTTGGGATTTAAACTTTTCTATTGAATTTAATCGTTTAATGTCATCTGGCAAAGTGTTGTAAAATAATGTACATGTATTGTATGTGAATTTTTGTAATGAGCTGTTGATACTGTCACCTGATGAATATGATTTCTACGTCGAGTGTTATAGAGATATGACAGTCTGAAAATATATTCCGCCCTTGAGCAAGTCATTTTTACAAAAACCACTGATTCGTAAATAAAAGACACGGTAATGGTAAAATTCTAGATTAATGAAGAGAGCTTACATGAATCACGTGGGTGGGATTTGGTTATTATTCGTAGAATTCGTTTTGTAGTCTAAAAGTCTGGGAGCTATAAGATGTATTTCCCCAGAATATTATGCCATATCTCAGGCAGGAATGAACATTCGCGAAGTATACACAACGAGCAGTATGAAGGCTGACTGAATTTGCAAGAATTCTGAACGCGTAGCATAATGAACTTAATTTTGTGTTCAATTCATTTAAATGGACGTTCCATTTAAGGTTTGACTGAATTGAGAGACCTAAAAATTTTGTTACCTTAACATCAGTCAATGGTACACTGTTCATTTTCAATGGAGCACAGAATTGTTTATTTGAAATAGAAAACTGCATTAAAACCGTTTTCTTTTCGTTTACTATTAATTTGTTATTTCGGAACCAATTTGAAACATCTGATATTGTACTATTTACGGTTTCTTTATTGCAAAGGATGTTCGTATCATCCGCAAAGAGAACCGCTCTTCCATTCGAATCGTCGAGGGCATATCGTTTACGTAAAGTAGGAACAGAATAGGGCCTAAAATCGATCCTTGAGGAACTCCACATGCAACGGGCAAAGAGTCGGAAAGGTGCGTACGTAATGTTCCATCATTCCAGTAAGGTATTTCAACTCTCTGAGATCGTTGTTTAAGGTACGAACATAACCAATCTAGAGCAATACCACGAATTCCATATGAAGGTAATTTGGAAAGTAAAATGTCATGATCAATGACGTCAAAAGCTTTTGAGAGATCTAAAAATAATCCAATAGGTGCCTCGTTTTGATCCAATGATGAGGCGACATCTTTAAGAAAAGAAAATATAGCTGTTTCCGTTGATTTTGATTTTCTAAATCCATGTTGGCAATCTGAAAGCGCGTCGTGTTTAGTGAGAAAGGTTTCCATTCGTACGTATTCCGTATAGCGGCTTAATTTTAGCTGTTTTGAAAATATCTGAAACGTTCAGTGCATAAAGATGCATTAAATATGTGAGTTAACGGGTGTATAATGGCATACGCACAAGTCTTTAACAAAGAATCCAGGAATTCATCTAAACCGGACGAATATTTATTTTTTAGTTTACCGATTATTTTGAGAATTTCATAGGAAGAAGTTTCGGAAACGAACATTGTGTCTAAAATTTTGGGTGAACTGTCTGTTTTTAGTTTTGTGCCTGAAGACCCTTAGTGAGATCGGCAGCAATTCTCGAAAAGTATTAGTTAAAGAGATTAGCCACTGTTGCCGGATCGTTCACATTTATATCGTTATATTTTAAAACAACATTCTCTACAGGTTTTCTAGTTGATTTGGTAGTATTTTTATTATATTCCACATTGCTTTTGTTTTATTATTTGAGTTCAAAATATCCTGATCGTTTTTCATGATTTTAGCCTGCCTTATGACTTTTCGTAACAATGTTTTGTATTTTTAAAGTAGATAAGGAAATCTTGAGATACGTCATGACGTTTAGAAATAAAGTAGAAGTACGTTTATTTTTACACGATGTTCTAATTCCTTTTGTGATCCAAGTATTACTTTTTCGTGAAATGTTTAATTTTCTCTTTTTAATAGGAAAGCATGCGTTAAATTTGAAATGATAGCTTTTAGAAAAATAAATTATATTTTTATTTGTGTCAATAGCGTTATAAACTGCCTCCCATGATTCTTTCAGCAAGTAGTCCGTAAATAACTTTATGTTAACTGAAGTAAATGCTCGCACATGCGTGTTTTATTTATTGTGTCAGTATTCATGTTATTAGTAATTGTAAGAATTTGTGCATCGTGGTCACTGTAACCTAGATTATTCGTTATTATTTCATATCTAGTTGTGGTTTTATTAATTATAATTTGATCTATTGCTGTTTGTGATTTAAGAGTATTCCGTGTAGTACGTTCACTGTAATATCTAAATTAAAAGAATGAATTAAATTCAGAAACTGCTCTTTTTCGTGGGATTCGCTCAGAAAATCAATATTGAAATCTCCACATACAACAATGGATTTAAAAGAGAGATTACTAATTTTGTTCAGAGTTATCTCTAGATTTTCTACGAAATTGAAATAATCTACAGCTTGCTTTGTTGGAGGTCTGTAGATGCAAAGTAAGATAATTTTGAGCGTAGTAAGATGTACAACTGTTATTTCAAAAACTTTTCAACTGCATATAAATTGAATTCTGACAAGAAGGTAGAATCAATATTATTTCTTACATAAATACACGAACCTCCGTAACAGGGCCTTTATTTGATTCCCTTGCTCTACAATAAGATCCTGCAAGGTAAAAACTAGGAATTTGGAGTGTGTTTAGATCATTATGAGATAACCAATGTTCTGTAAAGCAAAGAACATCTATTTGACTGAGATCACACTCTAATGCTGCCTCGATAAATTCAATTTTATTTGAAAGAGATTGCACATTATGATGCATTATTTGAATCTTTTGCATGTACCTACACGGATGCTTTTTTGCTGCATCTGACTGTAGTTGCTATTTATTAACAGCGATGGTCATTAGCGACAATTAAATAATACATTTGATTGTTTTAGTTACAGTAATAACAAATTTGTTAACAAGAAATTGACATGGTTTCTTAAATTGATGACAATAGTTAATAAATATTATATATCAGTAAATATTTGAATTTTTTTGCAAAAATAAAGGATTTTTTCTTGGTATTTAGGGGATTTCAAAATTAAGGTAAATGAGTCATCCTGCAGAATTTGTTGTCTAAGTGTGTGTTGTAATGAGGGCAGTGGTCAATTACATGGTTTAAATTAAGAAGAGTGGAGTTGTCACAGTGGTTGCAAGTGGGAGGAGGGCTTATGTTAAATAAGTGGATATGACTCAATTTGCAGTGTCCAGTTCGGATTCTATTAATTCCATTTGTTATTGTCTATTTAATTCAACACTTGTTTTTAAATTGAAGAAATTTCCAATTTGTTTATGGAGTTCACTGGCTTTGAGCATGGACCACTTGCTGTTCCATCTGTCTTTCATTAAGATTTCAACATGTATCCAGATATCATCGAATGTACAGGGGGTTTTAATAATTCCGTTGCTGTTTTCTTCGGTCGCCGATTCAGTCACAAGATTTGCAGTTTCACTTCCTAGGACATCAGTCTTTAGGACCGAATTTGATCACAACAGACTTTCCTGCTTTGACAATATGGTGATGCACTTCCTGTATGATGATTACCATTTTGAGGTTATCAATATTATTGTTGATGTTCTGGATGGCTGGAATAGAGCTACAGAATATGATAAATTTTTTAGAGTTCAACTGTTTTATCAATTTGAAGGCTGTCATGAGAGAACAGATTTCTGCACTAGTAAGGCTGGCGTAGGGAAGTAGCTGTATTTTAATTGAAGTATCTTGGGTAACAACGGAAGCATGTACTTCACTGCTGTTTTTAAAACCACTGGTGAATATGTGGTAACATTCATTATCGGAATTGTTGATATCAAATTGTATACTCGAGAGCGTCCAGGGTGGGATGTTGTAGTTCCTTTTCTTTTCTATGGGAGGTTGATGTTCTTGCAACTCCTCAAAAATGTTCCTTACTTTCGCATGCAAAGGTATGTAGCGAGGATGGTAATCACATTGAGGAAATTTAGGGTTGTAGTCTTTGGAGATAATAGGGTTCATCGACGAAGCAGCTTTGAGAGCATTTTAATGTTAAATATTCTCTGCGATTGAAAGGTTAGGTTCTCTGGCTTCAATGAGACACTTCCGATGGGACTGCTATGGTAAATCCGGTACATATTCTAAGACATTTGTTGTGTATAACTTCCAGTTTCGTGGTGTCCTTTTTGCTTGCTGAAGCGTATATAATAGATCCATAGTCGATTTTCGATCGGATTAATGCTTTATATGTTATCATCAGAAGGCTCTTATCAGCCCCCCAATTGTTGTAAGAACTGCATTTCAGGATGTTTATTCTTTTTTTACAATCAACTATGTGTTGTATATGTTTCTTCCAGTTCAGTTTGGAATCGAAAATCAGCCCTAAAATTTTGGTGGTATTATCAAATTTGATACTGCAGTTGTTAAGCTTAAGTCTAGGAACTCTGCTTACATTTTGTTTGGAGAATAATGTGCCAACACTTTTCTGAGCAGAGAATTTGAAGCCGGATTTAAGAGACCATTCGCATATTTTATTAAGGCAGATTGCATTAATTTTTCACTTGAATCTATGCTTCGTCCTTTACACAAAATGGTGATATCATCTCATATTTTCTCACGGTGACTGGGGGGGTAATTTCCATGTCAGCATCATTGATGGCCAATAGAAAAAGAGTTACGCTGAGTATGGATCCTTGAGGCACTCCATTTTCGATGTTCTTCTTATCAGAGAGCTTACCATTGGACCTTACTTGAATGACACGATTTTTGGTAAAGTTTTTGATGAATTGCAAAATTCCGCCTTTGTTCCAGTAGTGATCAGTCGAAAAATGAAAAATTTTGGTAGTGTTCAGATACTCGAGCGGTAATGGTCAATCGACATTCTACCCCTGAACGCGTTTGAAACCAGAAAAATTAAAAACAAAGTACCGACTCGTGTTACTTATTGCAATGCTAATGTTAATAAAATGTTTCCAGCGTGTTCTTTAGCACTAGAACGCCCGGATTTAAGCCCCATCCCATGGACCGTCTCACATCATTCGAGGCCTCTTCTACGCGGCGAGCATTATGGCGGCGGAGGGGCCGGCTTTTGACGAAACCTCTGATCACAGCACAGGCGGACCATGACACATCGAGCGTCCTCTTGGCTCGGCAGGAGCACCTCTTCGCTTGGCATGGAGGCCGCGAGGCTTCAATTTTGTAATTTTGAAAACGCCAAATAAATTCAAACTTTTGCAATTTTCAAAAATTCAGAGTTGACCGTGAAAATTGGGCTTACAACATCTTAGCAGGTGTATGTAACCTGTTTTTACAGAAAAATTAAGGCAAAAATTTGGAACGGTTTTTGAGAAAATTTTGAAAATGTCCAGGGCTAAAAAATGGCTTTTTAAATCAATAAAGAACAGAAATAATTGCAATACTTGAAAATGAGAAAGGCAAATTCACAATATTTAGAGTTATTGGACTGCTTAGAAAATAATCAATTATTTGAAAGAACATTATCATATAAGTTGTGAATAGTTAAATTCAAGTATGGTATTTAGAATTTGAAGAATCTTCATCTGAGTCATGGATATTTTCTGAGATCCCTGGCTAAGATCAAAGGACGTTGTAAATCAAATGTGTCTGACATTTATCACACATCTTGAGATAGAATTCGATTAGAGGCTGATTACCATAATACTATTTTCATGTTCTTTCATCTTTTGTTTAATTATCTGCTCTGTATGGCCTGTAAACAATCCAAAGAAGGTGCACAATCAATTACCTTCTCATTCTTCACAAATATGACAGATTCTTTATCTTTCTAATTAGTTTTTACTTTTCAGTTTAAGTGCCCCTAATTTTGATGTTGAGAGCCAAATGCACGAATTCTTTTATAAACTTATTGAGAATGTCTGGGATGTAAGTCATCAAAATGTAATCATCATTTATAATCATCAAATTACTATTGTTAACTCAAGTAGACTGTCAAGTTATTATAAATATATCAAAGATTAATATTACTAAATGAGACTGTAAGTTAGCACAATTATATGTAAGCTACTTCTTAGTAATGCCAAGTATAAAAACTGGTTCCTTCTCATGATATCACTATCTATATCTATCTCTATGCCAGTGTTGCTATCATAATATAATTCAAATTCCAGCTATGCTCACATCGACAATTGCTCAAAGAAAGATGAAGAATTAATTTGCTTGAATATTAGGGGAAGCGGAGGTAATGGGGGTCATGGGGTAATGGGAGCCAGTGGTTAATTATTGTAAATATTGTAAACAAACCATACTGATAGGCAGAAACACATGCTTCTACCTACCATTAGTCACGATAACTACCATAGCCATCTGATCGCTGCACCCAAACAAAGCTTACATTGATGATTAGTACCAGGAAGGGAGTGGTTGGTGTTAGAAAGTGCTCACAAAAAATGAGATAATTATTCATGATATCTCGAAGAATTAAAATTTGTTGCAAGAGTACTTGAAATCATTTGATACCTAATGCAATTATTTTTAAATATTCTATAAAAGTTTATGAGTACTTGTGATAAAAATGTTATTGTCAGATAATTGTGGTCAGTCATTATCACAGCCTGACTGTCATTTATTTATTTATTTATTTTACATCAAAAAACAGTTAAAAACTGTGACATTCTTTAGGGAGAAATGAATTCTGTGCACGATTTCAAAAATTCTGTGAACCCTACCCTTAGCTATACACGACTTGAATTTTGAATACAGAAAGAAAACAAGCGTTTTTTGCAAGGATTGTTAACAAAAATAGTTTCTCCAGTGTAATAAAATCTACTTTCAAAGGTAAATCAGCAATAAATTGGAACTCTTATCCCTCATCATGTTCTTCGTCAAGGAATAATACTTTCTGCAATGACATCATGGAGAAAGATAATTTGAATAACTATATTTCCCACTGAATTCTAGAAGACATACTCAGATAATAAAGTTATATTTAGGTCCAGAAGCAAAACAAGGGGCCATCTCAGCATTTGCTCAAAGGATCAGGGAAACTGGACAAAAACCTGATCAAGATGGGGGTCATTGACCAGGAAGCTGCAGTACATTACTTGTTACAAGTTGTTTAGAGTTATGCAGCCCAAATGGTAAATAATACATTAAATATTACTGTTAAATTTAACGTTACTTTCCTTTTGATTCTGTATAGTCTCTAATTGTATGGAAATAATTATGCAGTAGAAACGATTTGACTCGGGATTTAAACTTTTCTATCGAATTTAATCATTTAATGTCATTTGGCAAAAACTTGTTAAATAATGTACATGATTGTATAGGAATTTTTTGTAATGATCTGTTGATACTGTCGCCTGATAAATATGATTACTACATTGAGTTTTATAGTTATAGACATTGGCATTTTCTGAAAATATATTCCTGCAAGTCATTTTTGACAAAAGCAGATTCGTAAATCAACACACAAGGTAATGGTAAAATTCCTAGATTAATAAAAAGAGGCTTACAAGAATAACTTTGGTGGGATTTGCTTATTATTCGTACAATTCTGTTTTGTAATCTAAAAATCTGGGAGATAAAAAGATGTATTTCCCCAGAATATTATGTCATATCTCATGCGAGAATGAACATTTGTGAAACATACATGAGCAGTATGAAGGCTGGCAGAACTTGAAATATTCTGAACGTGTAGCATATTAAAATTAATTTTGGGTGAAATTCATTTAAATGGACGTTCCATTTGAGGTTTGACTGTTGGCTTACTGCCACTCACTGGTACACCATTCATTTTCAATGGAGTACAGAGTTGTTTATTTGAAATGCATTAAAACAGTGTTGTTTATTTGAATTTGCATTAAAACCGTTTTCTTTTCATTTACTATTAATATGTTATTTCAAAACCAATTTGAAACATCAGATATTGTACTATTTCTGGTTTACTTATAGCAAAGAAAGTTTGTATCAATATCGCCCCAAGCAAAATAATTTATTGAACTGCATGTGTTTAAATGCCCCCCTGGTGCTATTTACACATGTAAGATGAATGGTTGGATGGATGAAGAATTCATCAAATGGCTCAAAACTTTAAAATCCTTACTTGACCAACTGTCCAGGAGTGTTGCTAATCTTGGACAACTGTGACAGTCACATTACTTTAGATGCCTACAATTACTGTAACAAAGTAAATACTGTTTGAAGTATTAAAGTGTGTCAATCCATAGAGTCCTCTCCGAAAACCACAGTTACAAATACTCTATTCATAGACACTACAGACACTAGAGAGATTGACAAACTAATTTGCATTTTAAATTGTAGTAAATCATGTGGATGGGATGGAGCGTCATCTGTAATACTTAAGGAGTGTAAATCTGGTCTGTTGGAAATACTAAGTCATCTTTTAAATAGCTCACTGAACGAGTGCATATTTCCAGATATTTTAAACATCAGTATAGTCAAACCCCTCCATAAGAAGGGAAGTGCATTTGACATAAATAACTACCATCCGAATACACTCACATCAATCTTTGCAAAACTTTTTGAAAAGATTATATCTAAAAGGATTTACAGTTTTATGGAAAGTAACAATATTTTTGGAAAATTTGAACATGGATTTAGAAAAGGTATGTCTACTTTAACTGCAACATATGATTTTGTAAATGAAATATTTGATCAAAGTGAGAAAAATCTGTATGCAGCAAACATCATTACAGATCTATCCGAAGCTTTTGATATGGTGAATCATAATTTACTATTACAAAAAATAGAGTGTTTGGGACTAAGAGGTAGAATAAATAAACTAGTAAAATTTTATCTGGTAAATCGGAAGCAATGTACTGAAATATTTTGGGAATCAGAATATACAATTGATAAAGTACAATCAAGTTTTGAAACTGTAATCTCAGGAGTTCCACAAGGGTCAGTACTTGGGCCATTGCTCTTTTTATTGTATGTAAATGATTTTCCCAAGTCTACAGAATATGAACTAATAAACTATGCTGAAGATACTTCTATTGTTTGCCATGATAAAGACAACCATACTTGATGAAAGAATCACAAAATCAATGAAATATATATCCTCCTACTTAGACATGAATAATTTGGTCTTAAATACAAATAAAATCAATGTGATATAGTTTAATCTCTCAAACACCACAATGACAAAAAATAACACTAATGTAAAAGTTGATAACCAAAATTTAAAACAAATTGAATGTCAGAAATTTCTTGAAATACATATTGATATAAAACTACCTTTTAATAAACACGTTGATGAAATAAGTAATAAAATAAGCTCTAACACGTTTATTTTAAGATATTTTAGTAAATACCTATCATTAAATTCACTTAACACTATATATTATGGAATAATACAACCACATATTTAGTATGGTATTGAAAAATGGGGTAGTACTCATATTCAAAACAAGAACAGAATTCAGATTCTACAAAAAAAAGACCTTAGGTGCATTTTCAAACTTAAACCTACACAGTCATGTAAAAACTATTACACTACACACAACATAATGACAGTTATCAGTTATTGCACTTTTTACATAATCATTATTCTCATTAAAAAAATTAAGCTCACACTGTATACGTAATACAGTATATATATATATATATATATATATATATATATATATATATATATATATATATATATATATATATATATATATATATATAGCTATAATACTAGGGGTCAACATAACTATCACAGGGTGTATAATTCTAGAGCCTCAATCAAAAGAAGCCCCCATAATAGAGCCATATTACTCTAATAATATTAAAAATATGTGTAAAGAAAAATATTCAATGACCTACTAAAAAAATATTTAATAGAAAAATGCCCTATAAATTAAAGAAACTTGGAGAATAGAAAATGTAATCACATTGATTATTAATAAATATTCTATAAATGTAAATACAATTGATTATTGTTTGTATGTATTTGTTATATTTTCGTGCAAATGTATATAATATAATAATTTCTTGATTTTCATTTTGTATGTAAGTGTTACTACAGAATGTACTGATATCATCTCTATGTAATTGTTAGAATTTGGACAAAGCTTCAAAAGACATGTATAAGTCTGCTAATAAAATAATAATAATAATAATAATAATTATTATTATTATTATTATTATTATTATTATTATTATTATTATTATTGTTAATTTTATTATTATTATTATTATTATTATTAATGTGTTCATTGTAATTCTTTAGCAAAACAAGTGTTTTCAGTGATCTTGTTAAGAAACAAAATAAACGGTTTTGTTAAAATAATAACCAAGTTTTTACCACCTAGAATCGTAACAATTGGTGTCAGGTGTGGGGTATAACGAGTGGTGAATTAAAACTTTAATCAAGATGAGTTTCAGAAAAACCTTACAGGATATGAAAGTGGCCGAGTTGAAGAGAGTTAGAAGGGAGGAACCAGGACACAACTGGCACGAAAGCAATATTACAATAACGTCTTGCAAACGCGATGAAGGCAACAGGCGAGGATCCAGAGAATTTTCTCTTCGAGAAAACCAGGAAATTTTCGGACCTATCCAAAATATTAAGGGAGGAAAATTCCAGAATTTTAAAAGGAGAATTGACGGAAAACAATTAACAGAATTTTAGAAGGAAAGTTAATTGAAAATTCTAGAATTATAGAAGGAAAGTTAAAGAAAATTCCAGAATTTTAGAAGAACTGACTGAAAACTTCAAAGCTTTAGAAGAAAAATTAATCGAAAATTCCAGAATTTTGGAAGAAACGTTAGAAGAAAAGATAACTAAGAATAATAAATTAGTTCGAAGAGATAGAGGAGAAAATTTTGAAGAATGAGGAAAAATTACTAAATCTATTAGAAGAGAAGCTGGAGGTTTTTACTCCAACAGAAAAGTCAAATATAAACACAGGACAGGAACCACTGAAAATGGCACGAGTGCCGGGAACCACTGGGAAAAGCACTTAGTAAAACTACTTACCTTTGATGGCACTTCATGGTTATATTATTATTATTTGAAACAATTCAAAGCTGCTGCAACGGTAAATGGCTGGTCGGCGGCAGATTGTGCTACGGCACTGATTTTGGCTTTGCGTGGTAACGCCGTTGATATTCTAGAGACAATGCCGACCGATGAACAGTCAAACTTCGAGCAAATTGTCAAGAGACTCGAAACACGGTACGAGCAAGCACGCCTGGGAGACATGTATTTGACCCAGCGAAGGAATCGTGTTCAAAAGCCTGGAGAGAGTCTTCAAGAACTGGAAGCTGATATTTCTCATTTGGTGCGCCTTTCGGACTCTGATGCGTCAGAAAGTTCCCGGGAACGCACAGCCGTCCGGTGCTTTATTGAAGCGCTCCATGATGCAGAAACCCGACAGGCATTAGGACTGGCAAGACCGAAAACCTTAGCGGACGCATTAAGTTAAGCACTAGACTTCCAGGTTGCAAAAAGAGCATCGAAACGTGACGGAAGAATGCGAGAATTGCAGACCGGCGTCGATACATATGACGAAAAATATTTTGAGGCAATGGTGGAGAGGTTGCTAGACGCACGCAATTCTAGTGGTAAAAGGCGACATCCTCGATGTTGGAATTGTGGAGAATTAGGGCACGTGAAAAGTCGATGTAACCGTCCGCTGAAGCAACAAGGAGAGCAGCAGTATGTTCGTAAGCGCACCAGCCAGCAAGGAAACTAAAGCAGGTTGATGGAGGGAGGCATCTATAGACCTGTCAAACAAGAGCCCCACCTTACGAAATACACGTCAAGTCCATTCGACATCGTTCTGACACTATTTACGTAGATGCACTCGTAAATGGAAGGCCATGCGTCTTATTTCTGGATACTGGTGCAAGCAAGAGCATTATGGCCAAGTCATCTCATCTTACGCCGTCCAAACGGAAGCTTCAAACAGCCACTGGTGACTCGACGAATGTTGTTGGAGAGATGGATGCCCTCCTTGCCATTGGAACCGTTGCTTTCAATCATCGTCTGCTGGTCGCTGACATAGAAGAAGGAGCAATTTTAGCAATGGATATCATAACGACATATGAATGTAGCTAGATTTACGACACGGTGTGCTGAGATTCAACGAAGTGGAGGTGGTTCTACATTCGTGTAACAACATTGCCGTGAATGTGATTACGACTGACGACGTAACCTTGACGGAGCGTAGCGAGATATTTATAGACGCGAGTCCTGAGGGCGACGTTCCAGCTGGAGAGATTTCTATCCTGGAACCCAGAAGTCACGACGAAGACATTGGTCGAAGAATTCTAGTAGCCAAACTGGTCAGAGAATAGAACAATACCTGTGAAAATAATGAACATTAACCACTATCCTGTTAAGTTCAGAAAAGGAACAGCAATTGGTTATGGTTCTACGGTATCCTCGGTTTTGCAAAATGTTAACCATACCGAACCTCCACCTAAAGAAATTCCTAAACGACTGCAGAACCACTATACAGAGGCCTGTAAAGGTTTATCTCAGGAGGAATGTCAAAAGGCTGAAAACCTAATATGGCGATACCAGCGTGTCTTTGAATGCAGTGATGGTGTAAAAGGAAAGACTGATATTGTTCATCACAGAATAGACACCGGAAATGCCACACCGATTCGCCAAGCTGCTACAAGATTACCTCTATCTATAAAAGAAGAAGCAGATGAGATGATTAAAGACATGAAGAAGGATGGCGTAATCGAACCATCAAGCAGGCCGTGGGCTTCTCCTGTCGTATTGTTAAAGAAGAAAGACGGGTGGACTCGGTTCTGTGTCGATTTCCGACATCTCAACAATGTAACGAAGGATAGGTATCCACTGCCCCGTATCGACGACTAGTTGGACACGTTTTCTGGTGCCAAGATCTTTTCGAGATTGTTCTCAGCACTTTTATACTTCAAAAACATTATTATGGATTCTTATGACTAAGTATTGCCTAGACGTTCCGTCTATGGTGCCCCCACTGGGAACAAGATTGCTGCAACATTCAACAAACACTTTAGCAAGAATGCACAGAACCTCTCTATAACAATGAGCAAGTCGCTTACAACTCCAAGATTGCTTTGACATTCAAAATCTTCTGCAAACGCGAACAGTCTGTTATACAATCAAACAATACAATACACATAATCTCACATTCTAAGAATCCATAACCATGTACATAAACATTACAAGGCCCTAGGTCAACACTTCAAAACCCACTTCGGGCATTGCGCATGAGAACACTGTTAAAATAAACTTTAAAACAATGCAGCCTCACCGCACGGAAGCAAATTTATTCAAAATTTAAGTAGTATATGACTGATTGTAGGGATCACAGAATTTTGAAAATGTGCACACAATTCACTTTTCCCCATAGCACGTCATACGCAGTTTTTAACTGTTTTTTGACGTAAAATAAATAAATAAATAAATAAATCAAGAGTGACAGACATTTTTAACCACCAGCGCTCCTAGTGAAATGAGGCGCTATTATGACAAAGTGTTCATTATGTTAGGAATAGCCTATAGATCAACTTCCAGTCGGTGATGAAGCTGAACATAGAATGAGCTCTACTGTGGCTCAATCAAGGAGCCTTTACGTGAAACAAAGATATCGATTAGACGGCAGAAGATATTAAATTATTTGGCTCTAAAAATGCTATTCAGCCATCTAAGTTTCTGGATATTGATCCATATGATACTCACAGTTTGGTAGCACAGTACAAAGGTCAGCATAAAGGCGATAACAAATACATAATAAATAAAAACTATTTTAATTATGTTACTTTCTTTGCTGTGCCTTTACACACGGAGAAAAATAACAGTTGCAGTGTACCTGATCCATTATACTGTAACAAGAGAACGCATGTTAATATAGGCCCAACCAGGTTCTCTGTTGCTGTTTTGTGACGGAGATAGTTGGAACGAAAAGTCGCATCGTAAAGAGTCCCTTGTTGCACTCCTCTGAATTCACCTTGTCCGAAGTGCACGGGTAGATGCTGCCGAGCCCTTGTTGGAAGAGTTGGCTATCTGCTCGGCGTAAGCGAGCAACACAGGTTGGAGGACCCAGCCTACCTTCATGACGCATCCGGACGAAACTGATAGAAGGAGCCGGCCTTCTGTGTCGGCTTGCACAGCTATACTGGTTGAAAGGCCAGCCGTATTGCCTTATTTAAGCATTTCTTATCTGTGTTACAAGTACTGATCGTTGACGGGTATAGGATGGGTTATGTGTAGTACTTGCTATTAATAGAATATTCATTATTTATTTTTGATCCAACAACAGATCTGTATATTTACCTACACAACCAGACACCATAAAAACGGAAATAATTGCATAAAAATTACGTATATCAATAATGCCTGCATTGCTGTTGAATGAAAGTTACGTACGTAAAGTATTATATATATATATATATATATATATATATATATATATATATATATATATGCCTTAACCGGAATCTGTATAAGCCGGAAATCTGCCTGAACCGGAAAATTTCTCCGGCCCGTGAAGTTCATAGGGTATTTTACACAGCATAAAACGGAATCTGCCCAACGCGGAAACGGAACAGATTTTTATGTCCTATAGGAAAAATAAACCTTTATAAAACAGAATTCCTGTGAATTTATTGCAATCGGCAGAGACACGCGAAATATTCTTAATGGAATGAATGCATATGTAAATCTGTTTTAAATGCTCTATCTCTGTGCATGCAATTTAGTCGTGGCCCAGCCGCACGGCGAGTGAGAGGGGAGCTGTCGGCGTAGAATTCGACCATGGAGTCGCTTGTCTCTCCAGGCAGTAGAACGAAAGGGAATTCCCTTCCCGACTCTCTGCGCGTGGGAAGGTGTTCAAGCATGGCTTCTGTTCACGCGTCCTCCGCCCCGTGTTGAAAATCGTAACCCTTTGGCCAGAGACGAATTGCTCAAGGCCATGCGAGGGTATCAGAAAGACATACTCAGGTCTGTGACGCACTGTGCTTTGAAAGTCAGCGATCAGTCCGTCTACAGCTACTAGACAGTGAGGTGTGTAGTGTTACGAGTTTCACAATGGCTGAAAAAAAAAACAAAAAACTTTAACTTTAGATGAAAAGGTAAAACTAATTGAAGCAAGCGAAACTCAGAAGCTCTCAGTGAAAGCTCTTCAAGAATTATTCAAGTGCGGGAAGACACAGATTTACGAAACACTCAAAAGAAAAGCTGAAATAAAGGAGAACTAGATGAAAGGTATGTAAAGATATCCAGTCTCTTACTTCATTCAGTTCGTAGGTTTTTAAAATTAATGTGGAACACTTGTCTCTATTTTTGACACGTACTGATCGTTAATATTACTCTGTAGGACATGGGTCGATGAAAAAGAAAATTAAAGCGAAGAATGACGAAATCAACCGACTTACATGGGAATGGTTTGTGCGTGCTAGATCGAAGAATATTCCCATATTTGGTCCAATGGTACAAGCTAAAGCTAAAGAACTTGCAGAACAACTCGGTGATTTTTTGTTTAAGGCCTCTAATGGATGGTTGGTAAGTTTTAAAAACCGCCATGGAATAGTGTGGAATGAAATCTGTGGAGAGTCCAAA
Source organism: Teleogryllus oceanicus (assembly GCA_964035755.1). Classification (NCBI taxonomy): domain Eukaryota; kingdom Metazoa; phylum Arthropoda; class Insecta; order Orthoptera; family Gryllidae; genus Teleogryllus; species Teleogryllus oceanicus. Next base: position 321,110,291 of record CAXIVR010000001.1, on the reverse strand, counting down.
GATGTTGATGTAGAAAAAGTTCAGGTGTGGAAAATAAAAATTGCCAGTATAATTGAAGGCTACAAACCAAAAGATATATTCAACGAGGATGAAACTGGATTATTGTTTCGGGCATTACCAAATAAAACACTAAATTTAAAGGGAGAAAAATGCAAAGGAGGCAAGCATTCGGAAGAGAGATTAACAGTGTTTTTATGTGGGAATATGGAAGGAAATATGGAACGACCTCTAGTGATCGGAAAGTCACAAAAGCCGAGATGATTTAGGAACTTGAACGTGTGCTCGTTACCGGTTACCTACCTGGCGTGTGTTGCTGCAATGTGTTCTGCAGTTTAAAAAGTTTGCACTCACTTCTAATAATCCAGAATTAATTCAGAATTTTTGAACTGCACAAATTATAATTGAAAAAGTGATAGTTAGTGGGAAATCCAAAAATCCACGGGGGGGGTAAATAAGGGAAATCCCCCCCACACACACACAAAAAAAATTGTCAGTCAATGTACATTTTCATTTGTCACAAGCATTTGAAACATAAATATTTCAGCTAGTAAAGTTTTTTTGTTGTTTCGAGAAAAATATGCGATAACAGAAACAAATATACTAATCCTATTATAAGTATATTTGTTTTCTTATCTTATAGCATATGTTTACGAGTTGGTAAAATATGTCAATTTTTCTTGTGTCCCAAATGTGGAAAATTCGTGAACATAAAAATATTGCAGAGGAATGTCTGAAGAAACGCCTGCAGAAAACACCCAAAATAATTTATGATGACAGCTTTTTAGGCTATAGTTTAAGCCTTGTGTTATGACTAATATCTTATATAATAGCTATGTTATCTAAATAATGGGAAAACCATTTATGAATCATCTGGTGAAACTTGATGTTGAGTGATGAAAATCTGTAAGCACCCTGTAGTAGGGGTAAGTATTTTTCTGTATATAAGGAAATCGGTTTTCGACTACTACATCTTCCAAGTTTTTGAACTAAGTTTGTTGGACGCATATACGAGGACTGATAAAACATAATTCCATAAAGTTGTAAGTAAATTAAACCCTACCCGGGTTAGGCTAGGGCTGAGGTTAGGTTTAAAAGGGAGGAAAGTTGGGGGAAGGTGTTGGGGTTGTGGGGATTGAAGAGCTAGAGACAGTGAGATATTTGAAAGACATGCCCTAGCCGTCGAATCCTAATAGCGTCGGGGGTCGAAAGAAACAAGAGTTGACCAAGGGAGACACAATAGGATAGCAAACAAATAGTATCAAGCCCAAGTGGAAAAAAATGCTTGATACAGCTTGGGACCCCGTGGACGCCACCCACTTACCCCCGAGATAGGAGCCCCTGAGGGGATTATGATTATTGATTATGATTATTATTAATATTGTTACTAATAATACCCCGTTATGTTCGTAACGGTTAGTTATGTGGTGTCAACTGTGTGAATGTGAGGCATTTCGTAATGTTTCCTTGAATGTTCTGCTGACGTGGTAATTCAATGGGATAGCGTTCCCTCACTAAGTTTAGCACCTGAGAAATTACTGAATAAATGATTATCATAAAAAACTTTGGATACTTTTATTTGCAATATATCAACTTTCTAAAAACTTTAATAGTAGTCTGTAACTAGTCAGTGTTTCAGATACCATTACTCGTCTATATTTGAAATAAAAGATGATATTTTTCAAAAAATATTATTAGTAAGAGATTTTTAAAAATGGATTACAATTGTAATCCACACGACCACTAACGTTCTGATTTATGAGCGCGTGACTGAATGGTTAATTAAATAATGAAATCACAGACCCCCCCTCCGACTCCACTACATAGGCTACTCTCCAAAGCGCTCCAACAGCGGTCGAGTCAGTTGAGACATCGAGACATAGAAACTCGAAAATTTGATCGAGGCGTTTAAAAATAGATTTTATTACATCGGAGCGAATATTTTGTTAACAATTCTTGCAAAAAACGCTCATTTCTTTCTGTAATCAGAATTCAATTTGTATATGGTTTAGGGTAAGGAACCCAGAATTAAGAAAATGTGCACAGAATGCACTTCTCCCCCTAGCACGCCACACACAGATTTTAACTGCTATTGATGTAAAGTAAAAAAATATGGCGTTCCGCGCAGGCCTCATTCGGCACAGGAGGCGAACTACCTCCTCCGTGTACTCGGGCGGTCTGAGAGGCGGGCTCTCCGCTGCTGCAAAACTCAACCATCTCATTGGGTGGCCGCTTTTAGTGGGCGAGGGGGCTTCCATCGATCACAAGATTTATACGGCATTATGCCATTGGCTGGAATTTACTGATTCAATTGAGGCGGTTGGATTTTTGATGCGGGGCTCGGCAAATCTATAAGCTCATAACATAACAATGACGCCGGTGGATCTCGTTTTGGGTCCATCACCGACAGCCACGGCGCCTAATCAGGAAGTGAGGCAACAGCTGATTAAGCTCCTCGTGGAGAACTTGTCGGACGTTCTAGATCCAGTTACGGAGATTTAGAATGTGCCACCGCATGCGTCCCGCCTAAAAACACCCATCGTGCCAGCAATAACATCTGACCTTGCTCCCACAGCCACATTACCCGACTCCACCGCCGCCACCTCTTCCAATAGAAATTTTCACACCAACCGAGTTGAAACGCCTAACCAAATGTCGCAGCCGCGACTGCAACGAAACCAGCAGCAGCAGCCATCCACGACCTACGTTCGGAATACGAGACGAAAAGAATTGCAGCAGCAGCAGCAGCAGCAACAGCAACTTCAGCAGCAGGAGCAGCTGCCCCTGTGAGTATTCGATCCGCAACAACAGTTGGATTTTCCGCTCGAAGCAGCAGCAGCTCCAGGAGTTGGAGATGTTGAGTTGTCCCTTCCCCTGGTGGATGTTTTTCCCGTATCTCTTTTCTTTTCATTTAGTATTTTTTGTCCGTTATTGTTAATGATCGTCTTACCTATTTTAGAAAATGAATATAAAGAGCAATTTTGGGGATATAGTGCCCATTAATTTAGTTTTTTTCTCAAATTATAATTAATTGTATTTTTAAAATTTTTCAATAACATTAAATGAAGTTTTATTTTTTTGTGCTTTTTCTAGTGAAATATAATTTTTTATTAAATAGTTTCAATATTTTATTTATAAACAAAGTTTTAAATCTACTATTTGCAATGCTTTACCCTACCACTTTCGATTGTAGGAAGTAGGAAATAGAATAAGGTTAATAATACTTACGTTTTATCGTACAAAGTTTTTATTTTTAGCATCAAAGATTACAATAAGTACAATTACAAGAAGTACAATACAAAGAATTTTCAGACAATATAATTCACAATAATCAGATGATTTGATTTAAATATTAAAATATTTTTTCCAACAACTCACTGTTTCCATCTCTCCCAAAAGTTATTTTCATATTGCCATATGCCATATTGGTAGTATTCTTGCCAAAGTAGAAAGTGTGTGGCGTCGCCTCTTAAAAGCATGTTACATCGATGAGTGCAGTGAATCTAAAAATCATCATAGTAAATTATTAATATATTTATAATAATTATTTGAACAGTTGATGAAATTAGATAAGCTATTATCCTAATATACCTTAATCGTCAAAAGTACATATTTATCTGCCTATCGTAATAGCATAATTATCTGTGTTAAATCTTTCCGATGAAATCCTTTTTTCATCGCTGATAGGAAATTGTGATTGTGATTTGAGATTGCCGCCTGCCGCCTTTTGAATTGCCACTTCCTACAGATATCTTAAAACAAAATTTTCTTTAAAAAGATTGTTTCAAAACTTTCAATACTATAAATAATTAATTATAAATTGCTTACTTTTCTCCTTCGGTGGAGTATACACAAAAACGGCATATCGTGCCCGTGACGAGTTGCGGAGCAGTTGTAGAACTGAATTTTATGATAGTTGTGGGTGTTGACGATGTTTGTTCTTACCACTCAGGCGTCACAATTTGGGACGTTTACTCTAGATTACAAAGGCGTCATCTGTCACACGACGCAACTAGTGCCGAAAACTTCCTCCACCCCTTCCCCTCATCGATTCTGAAACACTGTAATTCCGTTGTGCGAGTAGCCAGCCAAGACACGTATCGTTGTGCACAAGCATGTATTTGGTATACGCTATTTTAACACCGTCCAGTATAGTACGCCTTTGTAATTATATCAGTGATATTTTGGCGATAAATTGACTAATATTGTAAATACTTATTACAAGTTCCTTGTCTTGTAGCATTTACGTTTTATTTCGAAAATTAAGCAATCATAGTGGGTCGATAGCGATCATAACAAAGGTCGCATGACGAGGTACTTCTGAAGTTGGTGCTCAAAAGCCATGTGTGCTCAGCATCAAGCAAGTGTCTGCAGTGAGAATCAAGTCAGTTAGGTATGTCTACAGAAAACTTTAAAATGTCTTCTCTAACTCCATAACATTGATGTTCAATACATTAAATTTAGTGTTTCGTTATGAAAATGAGTTTTTCTTTATTTGAACACAAAGTACTCTGTCAGACTACGCTTTGTAATAATGCTTGGTTGTAATCTAGATTTAACACAAGTCAGTTTCCAGGCGTCATATTCATCATCAAACTCGTCGCGACGCTCTATATCAATACATTCTACATCTGCGCCTAGCATTCGCCTTTGAAAAAACTCCATTTTAATTTGTTCATTAACTTCAGAATTGAAATTACTAATAATATGAAAAACATATTATGGTAATATTAATAAGTACATGATTGTAAGGTAATTGCAAAATATGTACCACAATTTTTTCTTTTTTTGAGGAGAAGTGACAAGCTCCGGATCATCAAATATCTGCAACACGATTGCAACATCCTTAACGAACATCCTTGCAACATCCTTGCACGAAATCGTTGGACACACGCAATCTTTTGTTCTGAACGCTAGCGCAGCCGTACTGTCGCGAAGCGATGATATCGGAGTTTTCAACGCATCGTTAATCCCATAAATTCAAATTTCTACAAGTTTCAGGAGAGAGTCAGCGGAGAAAAGCGCTGTCTGAAATAGTCTACTTTCACGTCCATATTCATCTTTTTGAACCTATCGACCACTCTGGACCTTTGTACATTCTACTCCCGGATTGCATTGCTCGTCGTTAAGCGATTATTCATGGCGATTATTCATCGGCGACGTGAGACGAAGCCTCTGACGTCACAGCTCAGGCGGAACATGAGACAGTTCGAGCGCCCTCTTGGCTCTGCAGGAGCACCTCTTTGCTTGGCATGGAGGCCGCGCGGGACACTTCCTTGGGACGTCACTGACCCTGGCGGCGGTGGAGTAGTGGCGGGTTGCGGCTGCGGAGGTGGCGCGCTCTCGACAAAGACTCTGACATCACAGCTCAGGACAAATGTGACACATCCTCTTGACTCGACAGGAGCACCTCTTCGCTTGGCATGAAGGCCGTGCGAGAAATTTACTTGGGAGTCATTGACCCTGGAGGCGGTGGGATAGTGGCGCCTTGCGGCTGCGGAGACAGGGAGCGTTTCGACGATGTCATTGGATGGCGGTGTAACCATCCAGCGTTGTACCAGCGACTTCAGAATCCTCCCAGCGTCCTCCCATGGTCCGTTCTCTCGTCGCTCAAGGCCCCTTCTGCGCGGGGAACATCATGGCGATGGAGGTGGCGCGCTCTTAGAGGAAGCCTCTGACGTCACAGCTCAGGAAAAATATGACACATCCTCTTGCCTCGACAGGAGCACCTCTTCGCTTGGCATGAAGGCCGTGCGAGAAATTTACTTTGGAGTCATTGACCCTGGCGGCGGTGGAATAGTGGCGCCTTGCGGCTGCGGAGACAGGGAGCGTTTCGACGATGTCATTGGATGGCGGTGTATTCAGTCAGCGTTGTCCCAGCGACTTCAGAATCCTCCCAGCGTCCTCTCATCTCTCAAGGCCTCTTCTGCGCGGGGAACATCATGGCGGTGGAGGTGACGCGCTCTTAGAGGAAGCCTCTGACATCACAGCTCACGCGGAACGCGAGACACTTTGAGCGCCCTCTTCCCTTGGCATGGAGGCCGCGCGGAAAATTTCCTTGGGAGTCAATGTCCCTGGCGGCGGTGGAGTGGTGCGCCTTGCGGCAACGAAGGCGTTTCGGCGACTCTCGGCGTTCCAGAGCCCCGTTCACTGGGAGGTCGCGGGGTCGATCGCTGTCACGTGTCCGAAACTTATTTGAAGCTTTCAATATAGGCGAATTGTTAACGCCTGCCAGGATCCAAATCGTGGGCCGACAGCTCAGGAGACTTTTCGCTATTTTCCTTGACCACTTCTAAGAGCATTCCGGAGTAGCACTCTACTCAGGAGGTCACCCATAGCGCGTTACATTCGTTCTTTCTCCTGGAAGAAAACTGGCGTTTCCAAATAAGGGCCAATATGAGTCCGAGCTTGGTGAAATGAATCTGGTAGAGAAAACAGGACTACCAATACTTCATTTAAGAATGCGGTACAGTTATAGCATAAGGAATTTTTGGATTTCATTACTTTTAATATCAAAGGATTTTTAGACTTCATATCGTGTTTTTTTGTTTGTACATAAGAGAGAATGTGTTTGAAAAAATATACTAATATCCATTTTTTAAAATATCGACACATCTAAAAATGTTGCTATTCACATTGCAATACTACGCGTAGGAATATCATTACATTTGTATTCATTGAAAACTGTGAGCTGAAGTTTTAAATCATGTATCCAGTAAATTTGTGATATTTTTCACATATCTGATTTTCGTTTAATTCTTGATCAATATTGAAAATGTATTGAAAATGAAATTGGATATCAGCTAATTTATTACATGCCATTGGCAGAGCACAATTATATACCGGCTAATTTATTATATGTCATAGACAGAGACAGATATGTTTCCAGAATTAAATAAATTAAAAGATAGTCAAAATTTAGCTGGGGAATCACTTGCTAAATAAACACTAAGAAAATGGGCTGTAATGTGAATGTCGCCGCTGGGAATTCTGAGTTTCACTAGCAGAATTGTGTGTTTCATTTCATAATTCAAAAAATATATTTCTGTGTGTGAAATTTTTTATACTTAGAAATAAATTAACATGGATTTTTTATTTGCTATTTTAAGAATAATTTTTTAGTCAAAATAACTACATCTTCTCCTTGAAATGTTAGAGTTGTAAATAAATACACTCACAGTTAAAATTTCTTATGAAAAGTACTGAGAAAAAAAAAAATTTCTTAGAATTATATAGATAACTGTTTCCGTTTTAAGAGATAAATAATTTATCATCAGGTAAATTATAGTATCCTTGGGACATTACTTTCTACTAAGGATGCTATTTCCTTAGTCACCAAGGTATTACTTGCGCCCTAAATTTAATGTCTTCAATGTTCGCTTCGTCCTCTTGCATCAGTATCTGTTTTAAATGTCTTACTTCATTTTTTACTATGATATTGCCATTTCTCGGGTAAAATCTCAATCACTGTATTATTAATTATATGTATTAATTATATGAATAATGACGTTCACCCATCTTCTATGGTTTTAAAAACTAAGGTGTCAACACGCGCTTTACAACAACGCGTTTACTTTAACATCAGCTAATTGCATATTTTTCAGTTTCAATGGAACCTGCGAGAACCTGCGAAATTGTACTATTTACTGCTTCTTTTTTGCAAAGAACATTCGTGTCATCGTCAAACAGAACTGTTCTTCCATTTTTAAGAAAGGATGGCATATCGTTTACGTATAACAGAAAGAGGATTGAACCTAAGATCGAACCTTGCGGGACCCCGTGCTTAATTGGCAGAGAAATGGAAAGATAAGTAAATATTGTCGTTACGTGCCAGAACGGTAATTCTACTCTTTGAGTTCGATGTTTAAGGTACGAGGTAATGTAATCTAGGGCAATACAACGAATTCCATATGAAGGTAATTTTGGGAGCAAGATGTTAAGGTCAATAACGTCAAAAGCTTTCGAAAGATCTAAAAATATTCCAATGAGTGCTTCGTTTTTGTCCATTGATGGAGCGACATCTTTAAGAAAAGAACAGAAAAGAATGGCAATTTCGGTAGATTTTGATTTTCTAAAACCGTGTTGCGAGTCAGAAAACGCTTGTTTTTTCGTGAGAAAAGCTTTTGTGTTCTTTATGAGTACAAATGGGTTCAAACAAAGAGTACAAGAGATGAGTACTACTGTACATGGACAGGAGCGGTGCACCAAGTGAAAAATACGTAGTGTACAGCTGCTTTACAGACCACCACACCACGAATTTTCGCCAGGATATAGTTAAACACTATTGATTTTAATTTCACGAATAGAATAGACTTCCTAATAATCCTCGCCACTAGAAAGTCTTGCAAATTTGAAGCGTGTGGAAGTCTAAAACTTTTATTTTCTTATTTTGTGTTTGAAGGTGATCAGGTTATCACACAAAATGAATTTTAAAGTTGCAGGTCAAACAATTTTAGTTACATAGGCCAGTTTCAAGTGAAAAAAATGAAACCTATTTCAACAAAACATAATATAATAAGAAAGGTACAACTAGGACAAGATGGTAATATGAGCCCCCACTTTTATTTCGACTTTTAAAAAAGTAAATTACATGCCTTTTTAAAAACAAATATGATAACTTAAACGTCATAACTTGTGGAAACTATATAAAAAAATATTAACTGTTTTAATGGTTCAGAAAGTGGATAATAAATTAGTATTTCCAAAGGTGTCATATTTGAAAAAAACGTTATATTCTTATATTATGAGTTCCATTAAAATATTGACACGTATGTTTAGAAAAACTAATAATATATTTACATATGTAAATGCTATTTTAATTACAAAATTATGGAAAATAAAAAATCATTTACAAAACTCGCAAATGTAAATGTCCTTTTCGGCCCCGGCGCACACATTGGGCGCCAACATTCACATAATTCCCTGGACCCACAGTTCTCCATGGCGGGCGACTGAAAATAATCCATTCTAAAATAAACAAGGCGTTTGACCATCACAGGGACTTTACACCCCTACTAGTGTTTCCAAAACAGAGACTTCTAAGTTGATAGAGTAGTCTTATGCTTCATATTCCTCAACTTCAACAACTTTCCATTCGAAACCTTGTTCCTGTGGAGGTTTGGTTTTCTTACCAGTTTGTTTTGTGCATTTCCCCTTTCCATCTTTACTAGCTTTTTACTTTCTCACTAGGAGAGAATGAAGTCTGTTCCTTAAATATAGATTTTTAAGTAAGGTCATATACAATTTTCGAAAATTCAGTAAATATAAATATTTTTCGCGTAATTTGGCGTGAAAATACGACTGAGAAAGTACAAGCTGTTTTAGCACGTGTGTGCGTGCGTGTGCGTGCGTGCGTGTGCGTGCGTGTGCGTGCATGCGTGTGCGTGCGCGCGTGTGTGCGTGCGTGTGCGTGCGTGCGCGCGTGCACGTGCGTGTGGGTGAGTGTATATCTGCGTTATCTATTACATCATCCTCCTTGTAGGAAGATGTGATAAGGACTGGCTTTGATGCCAAAACATACTTGTGGCGATTCAAATGTTCGAGCCAAGTCTTAACGGCTAATGCATATAGGAATAATTCCATTTCTTTAGCAAAGTTGGTGCGCTACCCTGCAAAAATCTTTTCTGATGAGACCGTAGAATTTACTTTCCAAGTTTTGGAAGTCTTTTCCAAATCAATTTTTTTTGCTCTGAACTGCATTTCCTTAATCATGTCTTCACAATTCCAGTTTTTCCTTTTGGTTTTGCGCCTACAACTTTTCGTGGCATCTAAAATTAAAATAGTATGAACACAAGGTGTAGTGTATGTAATATGGGCAAAAAATTTGGGGCTTATATACGCTCATCATACTTCGGGGTTCATTTTACAACCATAGCCATATTAAAATTCTGTAAACCAAAACCGGTCTTTGTTACGTTCGAAATTACTGATTACTGTCATAAAACCAATGTTTGTAACATATTGTATTTCATTCGTTAGGAATTAGAATCGGTCTAAGTGAACTCAAACTGTAAACGAAAGCCCAAAGATGTACCTTTCAAAGTTTTTAGAACTGAACACTGTTTTTAGAACATGAACACTTCTGTTACACATCAGCAATCATTCCCAGCTGAACCATAGAGCTATGATGGCAAAAGGAGTTACTAAACTAGTAGTTAAAATCATTTCTGTTAGTGTGTTTGCCATGTATGAACAGATATTACTATGGCTCATATTACCACCTTTACCTCTATAATTTATGATTTAATTTTTGTCACTGCCTTCATTTTTATAATGAAACTTCTAATTTTCGAGATAGAATGCAGTATTCTTCATTGACAGTATTTTTCATTTTTTAAGAAAAACATTGTGCAAAATATTTTGAGAATGGTGCCTGTAACAGTGTGGGGTCTAACTGAGGCTGCGGCACTCGTAGTGTCATAAGCATCCACCAGAAACAGAATGGAGAAAATTGTGAAAACAGGTGGATTGAAATAATGAACATTTAAATCAGAAACAGTTTAGTACTTGGAAAGGCAGATCATATCAATATAATTTTTACCTTCGACCAGTTATTCCAAAGTCATGAAAAAATAATCCAAAAAACCTGCTATGTTTGTATTACAAGAAAGTGTATTACAGAGTGATCAGAAGGAAACTATGAAGCTTAGAAAAGAAAGCATAAATGACAAGAGCAATTCAAGGGCTCTGGCCGAATGGATAAAAGGCACTGTCTGACTGCGACGTAACGAGATTTGACAATTATTAAAAGTAAAAGCACATTAATGGAGGATAACTCCCAAGTGTAAAGCGCTCAACGCCCCTTAAGGGGCTTGGAGACGCGTTGCGTCAAGATGTAGACGCAACAAATTAAAAAAAAAAAAAAAGGAATAAAGACAAACAATTCAAAAACACAATTCAATGTATGAATGGTAACATATCCCAACACTATAGTAAACTCCAACAAGGTTTCACTAGGGCTACTAATTAGATGATTTTGCATTGTTTATTTTTTTTCTTTCGACACCACCAATTCTGCTTGGATATTTGACAATGTACATACAATATTTGACAATATATTTGACAATGTATGTTTGAAACTTTTGAGATGTATTTATAAAGGAATATTTTGTCATTTTCAAATTCAAAGAACATTTTTGTTTCTTATGCTACAGTTTTGTCCTTTTCTTTCTTCTGCATTCTTAATACATTTTGACAATTTTGACATTTCTTTTAGTTTTAATTTTATTTTAATTTCTTTCCTAAGTGACTAGCCATCGATAGAACTTTTCAAGAATATTTATTAGAAATTTAATCATTCATTCCAAGTCTTCTGTGTGTAGAGAAATTTTCATATAAAGACCATCTAAAAACCATTCAGAGTTATCAATAAGTAATGGTGAATTTTTTTAAATACGATCTTGTAGCATTCTTTTATGTTGAAAATAGTTTTTAATGTAGTCTAGCTGACAATTATCACTATTTTATTTCTGAAAATCTGCAGCCTTTTTGACATATTTATGTTCAGAATTTAATTGTTAAAAAGGTAGATTTTTTTTTTTTTTTAATTAAAAAAATTTTTTAAAAAAAAAAGTGAATTTTTTTTATTCCACTATCTTCACTCTGTCATTAAAATTTTGTTCTTTATATTTTTCTTACCCGATTTCTATACATACAGTCATACACATATTGAAAACGAAAAAGAAATTATTCAAAAACCATATTTTATTTTTGAAAAAACAAATTGAATTTTTTGTAATAAATATGTACCGGGTACAAATGAACTCACCTTAATAAAATCTGTCATTTTTTTAAAACTATTTTTAATCTATGTAAAATTACTGCATTATAAAAAGAAGCCAATTCTTAACAAAAACTTCCATGGTGTCGGAGACCATATGGAGCAGAAGGGGGAGGGGACAAATTGGTAATGAAAAGATGTTAACATGTTTTGTTTTTTTTTTAATTTGTTGCGTCCTTAATCTCATTATCAATGCAACCTGTCTCTTCACTCCTTGCTGAGTGTCCTATATTAATATATAACTCGTGGCTCATTGCAATGTCACAAGTCTTTCACCACTGAGATCCGGGTTCGATTCCCGTCGAATCTCATGTGAAATTTGTTCCAACAAAACGAGTTCGGCTGCTTCACAAGGCCTAGTCCAACCCCTGTAAAGCGTCCTAAACCCTACCCCTATCCTTATTCCTTCCTAATTCTGGCCGCTGGGTAGTGACGCAGGAGCGCGCGGTAGGAGGCGCGTACGCGGAGATGCTACCTGGCGGTTCTCTTGACAACCGACTCTGACGAGACGCGAGAATGTTAACTGAGGATTACTCCATAAAAAAACAAGCGCAGTAATGGGAGGGTTACTCCCAGAAGCGCAAAGTGCTCAACGCCCCCCAAGGGGCTTGGAGACGCGTTGCGTGGAAGTAGACGCAACAAATTAAAAATAAATAAATAAAAATAATATCTCGTATTTTATGTCTCATCTCGTCTGTCGGTTGTCTAGAGGACCGCCAGGTAGGATCTCTGCGTACGTGCCTCCTACTACATGCTCCTGCGTCACTACCTAGCAGCCAGAAATGGAAGGAATTAGGAAAGGGGTATGGTTCATGACACTTTACAGGGATTGGACTTGCCCTTGTGAAGCAGCCAAACTCATTTTGTTGAAACAAATTTCACACGAGGTTAGATAGGAATTGAACCCAGACCTCCTTGGTGAAATGAGAGCAACTTTGCTCTATGCCATGAGATGTTAGATATTTGAATTTGAAAAAGAAAGGAAAATGTTTCTGAGGTGGAAATTTATATATCGTGTCCTAAAATGTCTATGTTTTATCTTTTATTTTATGTAGCACATTGTCGTAAATACTAGGAATTTGACTACTTTCAACTTTTGAATTCATTGTGTCATTTAACTTAATATGTAAATTTTCTGAAATCCTTTTGGGATAAATCCTATTTCATGGTCTGTAATACAGACATTTTCAAAATGAAATCTGTGATCAAGTTCAATTCATTTTGGTTAATGAATGATTAAAATTTATATTTTAAGTTAAATGTCACAATGAATACAAGATGAAAGTAGTCATACTTCTGGTATTTTTGGCAATGTATTATATTGTTCAAAGTACTACAAGTACTACAATGTACTACAAGTTTGGGAGAAGATACATGAAATTCCATCATAGAAATGATTTCCTTTCTCATTCAAATTGAAAATTCTAATATCTAACATCTCTAACAAAGTTTTTCTGTTACCAATTTGTCCCCTCCCCCCTTTTGCTCGGCATGGTTTATGACACCATGGGCGTTATTGTTAAGAATTGGACTCTAGTATGGTGCAGTAATTTTACATAGATTAAAAATAGTCTATGAAAAATATGACACAATTTCTTCAGGTAAGTTCATTTCTACCTGGTACATAATTATTATAATTATTTCAATTTGTTTTACTATAATCTTAAGTTATAAAATTTTAATTTGGTTTATAATAATTTCTGTTTATATTCAAATTACACTCCTGAAAAAGAGGAAAAGGGCTCTCCAAAACATTGAGAAATGTGAAATGTTTCGAACATTAACAGAACCTTTTAATAACATATTAATTTAAATTATGTTTTTTGATTAATTGGTTGTTGGCTTGCAATATGTATACACCTATGTAAAATAAATCTGGAAAGAAAAAACTAAAGAATATATTTTATGCCATATTTAATGAATTTTCCCAAGCACTTTTTATCCATCAGCACGTTATCATTAGAATATTTTTAGAAGAAAATAAAAACAGACATTTCAAACTGGTATTCGTGCTGAAGGATGAAGAAAATACTGAAGATCTTAAATAAGATGTAAGATGGCAGTGACTAAGGAAATACTCACTTGAAAGAAACAATGCCTACTGACCCAAATATTACCATGATTTACTTGTTGGTAATGAAATCTCTACCTCATAAATATTGAAATTGCTGTCCAAACAATTCTGATCTACTTTGAGTGTTTTTGAATTCGTTTTATAAGTTGTTTTAACTTGTCAGTATGATTTATTTTCACTTCTAATAAGACCAAAGTTGGGCAATGATTTTACTTCAGAAAAATTATTTTTCCAATTCAAAATAAAAACAATTGCATCTCCAAAGATTCATATACCAATAAAAGATGATTTTTCTATTTCTGAAGAAAAACATCTCATTCCACCAGTGAAATCCATAGCATTCCCTACAGCCAAATTCACATTAAAGTTCATTCTCTTACCACAGGTTTTCCAGGTAACTTTTGATTACCATTTAATTTGTTTAATTCAGCAAAGGGCCTTCCTTCATAGTTTTAGGCAAATGGGTAAATTGCCTAAATTTGATTGATTTAAGGTTTTTATCAGAAGACTGCCATCTAATATTGTTGGGATCAGATTTGCCAACTCCAGAATCAACAATGTCCGTCGCTGTATCAAATACAAGTCAAATATCTGCTCCAAGTTCATAGTTGTATAAAATACCTAGTATTATTCTTGTTTTGTTCTGTGGAAGTGTACACCAAATAGTGCTCTAGCAGAAGCATGGATGAAAATAGCTGCTCCTCTGCAGCGTAGCATTTCACAACTACAGCAAACATTTCACACAATTATTACCATGAAGTAGCAAATGATGATCAGATAATGTTTCAGTGCTGCAGGTTTTTGCATGGTTCAGAAGCTCAAGAACCTCACATTCAATATCTACAGAGGCAAATTCAATATCTACAATATCAACTCAAAACAACAATTACATTATCAGCAAGAAATACAAAATATTCAAGTCACTAAGGAAAAAGAAAATTCACAGCCATCACACTCAATCAAAGATGCAAGTAATTCTCTGAAATAACAAGACACTTGTCAGAAAATAATACTGAATATAAATATAGCGTACCTATATCCTCAAGATATGAAACATTAAGAAAAGAAGATCTTCAAACAGAAAATGAAAAATCAAAAATTAAAATTCCACCCATTTATGAAAAAGACAGAAACTATTCACTTCTTGTTCAAGACATTAAAAATATTTCCCAAGACCAATTTACTACAAAGTGTGGAAGGCAAGAAAGAAAAATAATGTTTTCCACAAATGAAGACTTTCATGGTGAAAAAGTTTTTGTGAAAGTGAAAATATTCTGTTTTATTATTTTAGTGATCAATCAGTTTCATTGTGAGTCATGACTAAAGGAATTCCAGAAACTTTCAGTGAACAAGAAATAAGTGAAGAACTTAATCATCTAACTAAATCAACTAAATCATTGTCAGTGACTAATGTGTCAAGACTTTACATCAAGTAAAAACTACCTCTACAAACGTGTGCTGTAGAACTAACGGAATGTCCTGAAGGGAAAGCTATTTATGCCCTTGATCAATTTATCTACTGTATCATAAAAGTTAAGCCTCATATCAAACAAATTCAACCTTTGCAATTTAATGCTGTCAACGATACAATCATGCACAAGCTACCTGCATTGTTCTTCCAGCTGTGTTAGATGCAATGAACTTCACCAATATTCAGAATGTAGTAAATTGAAACATCCTCCAATTTATAGTAATTGTCTTGGAGAACATACAGCCAACTACTATGTAGTACATCGGAAAGAACTTAGTCAAAAAATTTTCTCTTGCTAAAATAATTTTCAATCCAAACAACAACGACAACGACAACGACAACGACGACGACGACGACGACGACGACGACGACGACCGACAACGACAACGACAACGACAACGACAACGACACGACAACAACGACAACGACACGACAACGACAACGACGACGACGACGACGACGACGACGACAAACGACAACGACGACAACAACGACAACGACACCACAACAACGACGACGACGACGACAACAACAACGACGACGACGACGACGACGACGACACAACGACGACGACGACGACGACGACACGACGCCACCGCCACCGCCACCGCCACCGCCACCGCCACCGCCGCCACCACCACCACCACCACCACACCAACAACAACAACAACAACAACAACAACAACAACAATAATAATATAAACAATACTAGACCAGCCTATAATGCCAATGCAAAAGAATTCCCTCCATGTCCCAAGCGTACAGCATGGCAAAATTCACAGACCCCTCTCCATCCTTAATAATAATAATAATAATAATAATAATAATAATAATAATAATAATAATAATAATAATAATAATATTTATTGAGTCACAAATACAAGTACAATCGTGTATGACGAGTCAAATATGTTGTATATGGAGGGAGTACAATTGCATGCATCTTCTTGGGTGCAGCGAGTGAAGTTACATTTATTGTCCAGATGCAAAACAAGGGGCCATCTGAGCATTTGCTCAAAGGACCAGGGAAAACGGACAAAAAACCTGATCAAGATGGGGTCTTTGGCCTAAAGACTATGCTACAATACTTGTTACAGATATATTAAGATATTACATAGTAGATAATTATTTTTAACAGCAAAGTAGATAAACATTTAACTTAATTTAATTTAAAATAATTTAACATTTCAAATTTATTATTGTTCAATTTTAAAATAATAGATAACATTTCTTATAAATTAATAATAGTAATGGCAATGCTAATAGTAATAATAACAGTACATGGTATCAATTATGGTAACAGCTACAAATCATTCAACAGTATTAGCATATTCCTTGATTAAATCTTGAAATGGTGGGGAGGAGGAGGCAGGTTATGGCCAGGTTTTTTCTATTTCTACACCTAGTCCTACTGCAGCACCTGAAATCACATTGGACATATTAGTCATTGAGGTATTCCTGAACGCTATAAAAAAGTTTTTCCACAAGGAAGTGTTTGAGTTTATTCTTGAAGTTGTGTAAGCCTGTTGTGTTTCTCAGATGTATTGGTAATTTGTTGAAGAACTGTATACCTGAAGAAAATGTACCCTTTTGGTATAATGTGCTTGTACACATTGGTTGATGAAGGTTACATGCTTGCCTTGTGTTATAGGAATGTAAACTTGAGTTAAATTTGTAAAGTGTGTCATGTCTTTAGTGTGTCATCCTTCTTTAGACATTTCAAAATTATCACATTTGCCAGTGTACAAGATGCACACTTTTTTTCCCTTCAGAAACACATTAAAAAACGGCATGCGTCTTATAAAATGGATGGGTATTTTTTAACTGTTTCAATGTTTAGAATATTAGATTACAAAAATCAAATTTATGTACACTGCAAACCAGGAATTTGTATTTCCACAAAAATGATTATTACAGAAGCTAAAATATTGTAAGTAGAAATAATGCTGAAAACTTTGTTGGGTCAACATCAAGGAGTAGAAGTTTTATGAAAAGGCACGATCTTTCCACGAAAAATATCATAAAGACTCCCTGCGAAATATGAAGAAAAGTTCATTGCTTTCCACAGGTAACAATTCCCATTCCTTTCATAAAAACAAAAATCAATTATAATCATGCCTCAGATATAGAATTTTATTGAAACTCTTATTTTCCTCAACTTACAATGGCTTATAACTTTACAATGTTAAGATTAATTAACTGGAATGCTAATGGCAACATTCCCTTTTTGAGCATTTCTTGGACAAACTCAAAATTCAGATTGCATGTCTTTCTGAAACACATTTTATTTTAAATTAAAAATTTTATATAAACAGTTATAAAATGTATGAAATGATAGGTAATTAGATAGAGCTTCAGGAGGAGTATTAATACTAGTATCCAAACATGTCAATCACCAATTTACTTCTTGTTCAATTTCTAAAAATCTTAAATTCATTTCTATTTCTGTATCCATTGGTTCATCTAATATTAATATTTATTCAGCTTATGAGGCACCAAAAAAACAATTTCCCAAAAAATCATACAATGAAATATATAATTCTAACTCTAGCATGTTTATACTTGGCGACTTAAAAAGTAAGCACATTGTATCGAGACGTAACACCACAACAAATCAAGGTCTCCCATTACAATCTTTGGTTGTTCACAATTACTTAAAAATCTCAGGAGGTAATGAACCAACATTTTACCCTTATAATAGTAATGTAACTCCTGATATTCTTGACATATTTGTAACAAAAAAATTTAACTTTTCAATAGTACAATCTGTTCAGCCAGAATAAGATTCTGATCACCACCCTGTACGTTCCAAACTATATTCATTAGTACAATACCTTCTATAATTCAAACATTGAAAGTTGAATCAATTGGGACTTAAACACAGAAAAGTTAGACTTAAATGTGTACTTTCTTCATCATATTCAATCCACTGCTGAACTTGACACACAAATTTCAAGTTTTACTTATCCAAAAATCTATTTTACAAGCAACAATCCCACTTAGAACAAATGTAAATAGCTTTTTTAAAAAAACGTTGATCCCTCTAAGTATTGTCAATCTTACCAAAATTAAAAACATTTTAAGAAGATATTGGCAAACAACATAACATGACATAAAACTAAAGTAAATAAAATTTTTATGATTGTGAAAGCAAAATTAGGTCAACTTCAATTTAATAAATATAAAACTGCCAAATTCACTCACATGGTAGACATCTTTGGACTACAGTTCGGATAATCCACAGCAAAATCTTAAATACCTATTTTAAAAATCAATTCTAAAATTGCATTAACTGACTTAGACAAGGGAAATTTTAGCACAACACTTTAAAAAAAACATTCACTCCAAATCCAATTATAGAACAGAACTTCAATACCACTATAATAAAAAAATGTATAGAAGAAATATCAACAGTACTTCAAAAATTGCCTTTACCTCTCCTTCCCAAACCTTTAAATTCATTTAAAACTGAAGAACAGAAAAGCACTTGGTATTGACAATATTACTATAAGATGATTAAAAAATTAAATAAAAATCTATAGTGTCTTCAACTGCATTATTTAATACCACACTTCGGCTTCGTTATTTTCCTAAAATTTGGAAAACTGCTAATTACCATTTTGTAATATAACAATACATATTTAATAATTTTCCAAAATTATAGATCTATTATCCTGTATATCCAAAATATTTATCCTGTATATCTAAACTATTTGAATAAATTATTCTTACAAGTCAGATATTAAAGCAATGCCAGATCCACAATTGGTTTTTGATGTAATCGTTCCACTATTCATCAATTATTTCACTTAAGAGAATTTATAGCAAATGCTTTTCATAGTAAAAGATCCAAACTATATTCATTAGTACCATACCTTCTATTAATTCAAAGGTTATTTGCAGATGACACTGCTTTCTTCACAGCTCATTCAGATATTTTATGCACATACAACAATCTTCAAAATGATGTATTATTATACACATTATATCAGACCATTGTCTGATAAATGGAGAATTAAAATAAACTTGAAAAAATCACAAGCAAAAATATTTACTTTACAGAAACCCACAATCTCGCCACATTCACCATAACAAATACTAATATTCCGTGGTTCTCAAAATGTACTCTTCTTAAATAGTTGGGCGTCGCTTTCAATACAAAACTAAATTGGAAAGACCATATCAAAAATACAATAGACAATACATACAATTAAAAATTTTCAAATTGTATCCTTTTATAAATTCTAATTCCTCTCTCAGTGTGGATTGAATTTATTCATCTATTATAAAACCTGCAATTTCATACGCTAGTCCAGTTTGGTGTAATGTACCCATTTAACAAAACTACAGACAGTCAAAGAAATTTTTAAGAAAAATTATCAAAGCCCCTTGCTTAGTGACATAGAGAATTTAAATTAGAATCAATTAAAAAATATTTAGAGAAACAAATTTCTAATATTTTGAATATTCTTCCCAAAACTCCTTGTTCTTCTCTTTTTAATTTAGGCCAATCACATAATGATCCAAAGAGAATTAAATCTCATTTCTCTAAAGATGTATTTAAACCTCCTTAAAGGCAAAAAGATTTAGTTTATTCTGAATAATTAATAAATTTTGATTCAATATTTGTTATGTCTGAACTTAATTAAAATCACAAAATAAATAAAAATTGTTAGCCAAACAAGGCAGTTAAGTTCTGAGTGACAAACTCCTTAAGTTATTATTCTTCCACTGTAATTCACTCCCTTGATAGGCAGTAATGCCGAACAAGCAATATAAATGAATAAAAATAAATAAAACAGGAAATATCATATTGAACACTTTTTATGACATGTAGTAGATTAACAGGTAGATTTGTATATATTTGTTAATATATTTTTATTACTGACTAAATCAAAAATTCAAGGAATCTCAAATTTATGACAAAAATGATCTTATATCGTTCTAATAAATTTTATACCTTAAATTTTTTTCCTAAATTTTCTCCCCAACAATTTTTTTAACATTTTGTATTGTAAGAGAAATCATCAATATCAACATTTGTAAAAACTTAAAAACACATTTGGGTTCTAAAACCCTTCTATGTCAAAAGTCAAGAAATTTTAATAATCATAAAATTTTATATGCCATAATTGTACCCCCACTTAAATGAAGTATTGGTAGCCCCCTTTTTGGCTGCTCACCAAGCTCAGGCTCGTATGTACCCACCAATTCTTATTCAGAAAAGTGAATGGGGAGTACATGCGTGGTCTGTGACCCATTATACAGGGTGTTACTCCGGCATGCTCTTGGAAATAAACCGTCTCATCTGAGCAGTCCTCCTACCATTTGGGTCGAGGCAGGCGCCACCAATCCACCGATACTGAAAGCTAGGGGCGCCCAGAGGAAACCAGGGGCCTGGGGCAGTTGATCCAGGAGGGCCCTCGATTTAAACAAAACTTTCCCTCGTCCTCCAATTCAGAAATAGGGTTAATTTCTCCAAGTATCATAAATAAATTATGGCGTTAAATTTGTATTAGTGATTTTGAATGAAAAAAAAAAAGATTAAGGACCCCAATTACATCGGGGCTTGGGGCAAGTTCCCCCGCGCGCTTCTGGTCGCCCCTGCTGAAAGCTTCTTTTTCCGGAGTTTTCGTCACGTGGCCATCGATCGGTTTCACGCTATCGTCAAAACGCCACTATTCCACCGCCGCCAGGGTCAGTGACTTCCGAAGGAAATGTCCATGAGTCCGCGGCCTCCATGCCAAGCGAAGAGGTGCTCCTGCCGAGCCAAGAGGAGGTGTCGTTTCTCCTGTGCTGCGACGTCAGAGGCTTCGTCTAAGAGCGCGCCACCTCCACCGCCATGATGCTCCCCGCGCAGGAGGGCCCTCGAGCGATGAGAGGACGGTCCATGGGAGGACGTTGGGAGGACCTGGTAGACCATTGGAAGGATTTTTTTTTGCGAGGTCCATAAATGGACCTGCAGCATGGGTGGCCGCTGAGAGGACGCTGTGAGGACGGCGGGAGAACGCCGAGTACTTGGAGGAACGTAGTAGATACTGTGACGATACTGGGAGAACGCTGTGAGGACTCCGGGTAGACGCTGGTTCGAAGCAGGGTGGATGCTACGACAGGGCTCACCATGGTTTCACTCCCTGGAGCCAAGACCAGTCGCTCCCGCCTCTCAGCGAACGGTTGAAACCCCGCGAGAGCACTATGAGAAATTCACTGGTTCGTATCAAATCATCAATCACAATATGAATTAAACCTCGAACCTATCATTCAAAACATTGCTTCCATGTCCCATAACTTCTTCCAAAATCTGCCCTCATTCAACCTTTGTAAAAAAAAAACACTCATTCTACTCGCATTATAAATAATATCCATTCAATACGTTCTTTAGAATATTTTCTGACTTAGAAGGGAACATGTGAGTTGATATCATGGTTTCCTTACTGTATTAGGGTAAGCTTAGGTTAAGTAATTAAACTTAAGCCATCAAAATACACTTTGCCTACTACAGTTTCGCTAGCTTCTGTTTCGCGCCAACGAAGTTTTAATGCTTGGAATGTTGTCATCAGTGCTCGCTGCGAGCTTTTGCCTTCAACTGTTTATTGCTCACGGGAGGGGGAAACAAGATCATCGTTCAAGAAAAGTTGCGCGAGAAGTATGTCTACTGCGAAAAGATGAGGTAATTTCCTGTCTTCTCAGACCTATACCTTAATGCTGTAGACAATTTTAACACTGATAGGGCACATCTGTGACATGTGAATTAATGCACTCTGGGTTCCGATGTTTCTGTGCACTGAGAGGTTCCTCAGCTCGTAAGGCACAGATGACAATGAAAAATGGCGGCATAGCTCGTAGCAGATACTTTGCATGCACCCGTTCTGACTCGTAACCGATTTCGCCAGTCTTGAGAGACAATTATCTACCCATATAGAATTGTTTTCATTCAATTTCCTATTTCACGCGTTTGCGAGTCAGTGTGAAAGATGGATGGAACTAGAATTCGTGGTGTTATCCAATTCTTTTTTATGGAAGGTAAAAACGCGAAAGAAATCCATGAAAGAATAGTGCCTACATTGGGTGATTCATGCCGTTCGTATGAGACGGTGAGACTTTGGGTCAACGAATTTAAGCGAGGCAGGACAAGTATCGAAGATGCCTCAAGACCTGGGGCTCCAAAAACAGCCAGCGACGCCAGAAAATATCGACAAAATCCATGATATTGTTTTAGCAGATGATTGTTTTAGACAGATGAGTGAAAGTGCGGAGTTAGCCGAGGCCACAGGTATCTCAAATGACCGAGTGCATTTTATTTTGCATCATGAACTGAGTATGAATAAGCTTTGCGCAAGATGGGTGCTGCGATTCCTGACTGCAGAGATGAAACTAAATCGCATGAGAACGCCTGTCGAGTGCAGCTATTCAAGCAAAATCCAGCGGATTTTTTGCGTCGTTCTGTTACCATGGACGAAACTTGGATTCACCATTACACTACAAAAAAAAGCAGCAGTCGAAACAATGGATTGCAAGAGGAGAACCGGCTCCGAAGAAGGCGAAATGCAATCCATCAGCAGGGAAGGTGATGGCGTCAATCTTTTGGGATGCTAAAAGTATTCTTCATATAGACTACCTAGAAAAGGGAAAAACCATCCCTGGAAAATACTAAACTGTTAAATGTCACTGTTAAATTCTCAGTCTTTGAGAATTTTACCTTCGTTTAAAATTCGTAGCAGCGACTGATGAAATCTTACTTGTTTAAAATTTGTAGCAGCGACTGATGAAATCTTACTTTACATGAGCCTCGACAGAGTAACACAGAATGCAAGTTCTCTTGAGATACAACTCTGACGTAGCTAAGTAATTTAAAATACTTATCATTTCAAGATATATGGTATTTCGTGTTTATTTCAATTCTACACAATCCTGCTTGATATCCTGTAGAAACTGATGTATCAGAGGTGTAGCTACCTTCTTGGAGAGCCCTGTGCAAAAAGCCTCAATGGAGCTCCTCCCGTTGCCATCTTTATTGCGGTTTGGGAGGCGTCTTCATTCAGGACCCTTGGCTTTCGTTACCCTGGTACCGTGAAACAGTTCCCACCACGGTGCACCAACGGTGCTATGCCCCAGTGTTTTGGATAATTTCTGAAATCCGTCTTAGGCTTGAAATCTTCGAAACGCGATGCAATCGTCGGACACGAAGCGCTTCTGCCGCCTCGGGATGCTATCTGCAAACCCAGGAAGTCGGGCTATGATTCCCGTGAGGACCACGTGCGTTCTCACAGTCCATTCAATTTGTACATAGATATTGTAAGACTTGTACATCCAGTATATTATTGAAATATCCTGACATTTCATTGTAAAAAACTGGATATAATAAAAAATAACTAGTATTACTATACCAATATTTAGTTTTACTAAAAGTTAATAGGCGAAAATAAAAACTTTTATAGACTGCTGGAATTTGTAATAAATCGCAGAATGAACTTAAAGGTTACTCTGTCGGTACTAAATATTTGAAATAATATAAACATTCGGTAAAAATATGTAAAATTGGAAATATATGCTAGAATAATCTAGTATATAAAAATTAATGTTTTTGTATGTTTTATTGTTTATTTAATTGTTTGTTTTTGTTTTAACTATGATATTTTCACATTTAATTAATCTGTAAGCCAGGCGATAATTTGTGTTTATCTTTATAGCTGTCATTAGGAGTTTCATTTCATTTTTTGTAAAATCAGCTCCAGCAGCATGAAAGTATTTCCCACGATACCTAATGTAAAGCACGATTTTGTTCCCAAACCTTTCCATTAAGAATTATGTTAGGATAAGTTGTGAAATTTCAGCCTTTCCTAATTTCCAGTCTTCAAATAGTATTCACTTTCCAATATATTACTTTTTAATTTTTAATGAATGATAATGCATTTAATTATAATGTAAATAATCAATAAATTTTTCTTCATTTTTATCAAGATTATTTTTATATTAGTTTGTTTCAACATGGAACAAATAGTGTTGGCTGAAATATTTTCTACCCCTACCAGTCCTATCAAATCCCGAAGGCGTTAAATTAGTTTTAAATGCCTTACTCTTTATAACTGGTGAGGGAAGGAATGTGTATTGCACATACAAAAAAGGCACACGGGAATGGATTACAGACATGAATTTAATTTATGGAATTTTACAAAATATTCTGCATAAAAAAACATACAAACTCACACACAATAAAATCCACAAGCTGAGAACAATTACATTCTATAATGACCAAATTTGTTTATAAGCAAACAACTCCATTCCATTCACACCCAACCTCATAACGATGAAAAAGCACTGCTGGTGTATGTTCTATCAAAAGTGATCGTAGGAGCTACGTCCTATCAAAAGTGAAATATCCGCAACGTATATTTACACATTCTGCCTGAAAAGCGTGCTTCCGGAGGGCAAGGTTTCGTAAATTGCGCAAGTAGCTGGCAATTGTTCGGCCGCTGTAGGCCTAGGCCTTTCACACACGAGCGTTAGGTTGACGCGCGTTTGACGCACGGTAAGTGACGCGCGTTTGACGCACGGCCAAGGCGCTCGTGAGCCGTTTCGCATAAGACACGGTGTTATTCTACGATGCGCATTACTCATCGTGCGTCAACGCAACGCTCGTGTGCTGGGGCCCTTAGAAAGTAACGGTAACTGTAGTAGACGGAGGCGATGGAGCAAGATTCACTGAATATCCGCGCTTCCCTCTACGGTGGATGTGGGTGGAAGTGGATTTTTTCCACAGTGATTGCTGCCTGCCAGAACGACTTGCCCTTCCTCGCGCCGAGGAATTGACGGAGTGTCACACAGAAGCGACTTTGGACGCCCACGAGAAGGGGGAGTGGTGCGGTGGTGTCAACCATGGTTGCGGCGTCGCCTTTTGCCCCAAGAAAGGTTTTGCACTCGCGAGTTAGTAACTTATAAATAGCACTTATAAATTGAACAGATGTACTGCTGCACTTTTTCAAAATAAAAAAAAAACATTTCTAAGTTTCGACGTCGAAATTTGTTTTCTGTTAATTTACAATAAAAAAATAGAAATAGTGATTGTGTGCATGAGCAATCAATATTAAAATCGAATCATTTTTTAAGGTTTTCGATTTGACTTTTCTAGTGTATTTCAAATCTAATTGTAGACTGTTCATATAGAAAGGCATCTTCGTCAAAATTTATGCTCACTCTAATTTAAAATTATAATTCATACCTACCTTACAAGATAAAACAAATTAAGTGATTTCAACAAAGTCAAAAGACAATACAATGAAAAACTCGTTTATACGTTAAAGCAGGTAGTCACGATGGTTATCAGTAAATCAGAGTGAGAAATATTGAAGTGGATTTCAGACAATTCTCCGTTAATATTTTAACTTTTGCTAGAGTAGTACTACACAAAAATCTATAAATAAGTTAATCATTTGTACATAGTACAAAATTTCTTATGCATACTGCAGAAGAAAACTACATTTATTATTTTGCAGAAGCAATATGGAGCCCTTTTTGTCAAAATTGTTCCCAGAACATAAAAAATCACATAATTGGTTCATACCAAGTAAGTTGTCCACCAGAGCATCCAGATACTAACAAATAGTGACGAGGAGAAAATTTAGTGCAAAGTACTGTGTGTCTGTGTGAGACATGCGTTTTCAATTCATGTAACTGACGCGGTTCTGCTTTACTCCAAGTAATGGGTTGTTCAGAACATTCTGGTGAAAAAGAAAGTAACCTAATGCCACGGTTCAATGGATAACATATTAAACGGCCATCCGGGGAAAAGCACGTATTGTCAAAATACCATTCACTGGCAACTGGTTCTTCAATGTAATGAGTCAGTCTTGAATATCGATCGGGAACTCTACGATTCAGTTGTCCTTCATCTTGATTCTGACGAATGAGTGCTAAAAATCCCAAGACCTTTCTGGCTTCTCCATTGCCGCTACTGTTTGCGATTTCAAGGGGTCCGGAAGGTGCAGATGCTTGGGGACACCACGCCCTCACTGTGGTTCCTCGGGAGATGGCTCTTCTTTTGCGGGCTCCCGTTTCCCCAGAAGACGCAGCATCCGGCACCTCAACATCAGCAATACTACTTGCAGGGGCACAAAATCCCTCATTCGCTCTCTCAAAGCCACCTGCCCATCCACTGCGTGTCCCTCGGTTGCGTTCCGTTTCGTTCTCCCTCTGATGGCCAAGTTCGCGATCTGAGAACGTCGCCGCATCTCCAAAAGCCGCCTCGGCGCCGACGCACGCGGCCCCAGGCCCCCCCGCAACCCTCCTAGCCACCACGGCGTCGGTTTCCAGCTGGGGGCACAGGGGGCGCGCGTCCTCCGAAGCCGCCCATTCAGAAGGGTCCTTTTCGAGGATGTCGTGCACGCAGGTCCAGTGCTTCCTCTCTCCATTCATGATGCACTTGGTGCGACTCACTGCACTCCACCCCCGCGGGTGGATCTCCAGTGACGAGATGACGTTGATCCCGCACATCAGGGTAGTCCGCCACTATCTCCACGCGGTTTCTTCGACGTTTCGGGGAAAGGAAGTGATTCCAGTTCAGGAACCGTGGAATATCTGCCTGGTCTAAGTACGTTAATCCGAACAGATCCAATTCGAAATCGTCCAAATCAAGTGTGTTCAAATCTAGATCGTGTACTATCATTATAAAACCCCTACCCGT